>OMLM01014672.1:51109-102528 GCA_900302695.1 Helostoma temminkii
TCTGTGTGTGTGTGTGTGTGTGTGTGTGTGTGTGTGTGTGTGTGTGTGTGTGTGTGTGTGTGTGTGTGTGTGTGTGGGTTGGTTGGTTGGTTGTCAGGGTGTGTGTGCCAGGAAGAATTGATTATTTGCTCCAGTGGAAACTTGCCTCTGTGCATCAATGTAGCATAATACAAAGTGTATGTTTATTTGACAAATATTGTGTTTTCATAGTTTTTCAAAACATTTTAAAATTCCTCCTGTATCATGATAAAGAATGTTTGGACAGACACAGCAGCATGTGGAGGATGTGAAGGTGCCTGTTTAGTTTAATTTGTGATTTCAATGTATTTTTTCCATTGTAGTCATCTTAAATACAGAAATGTCAATATGTATTCCACATGAAATATGCAGAAAACATTGGATACAGTGTTTATACTTTATCCAGTATAATACCGTTATACTGACTTATTTGATGTAATTCAACACTGTCATAATCATGAACCAAATAAATATTTGACATAAAAAATGTCATTTCTTTTTGGGTAGTCAGATAGACATAAAAACAGATGCCCAATGAACACAGAACACAGAAAGAGCCAATTACACCTCAAGTAATCAGCATATAATAGACAAGAGAACATCAAAGACAAGCGAGAGCTAGTACAAACTAAACACTCATTTTCAAGACATTCACACTTTCCATTCTGTCCATCAGTATTCTCCAATGGGATTTTTCCTGCTTTGGACAGCTGGGAGTGAGAGATTGGTTCTTTCACAGAAATCCGTCTGTCTTCAGTGTCTTATGAGGTGCAAACACTCAGAGCTCAGTCTGGCTCTGTGATGTACAGTAAGCAATAACAACTTGCAGCCTGTAGGGAGATATCTCTAAATGTATTGGAACGTTTTGTTTTAGTGAGTCTACTAAAATGATTTGTTTGCTAGACAAACTGCAATGTGGAAGTTTAAATGAATAGTCCATCTGCTTATTAGCTTTCTTTCTGATAGGTAGAAGAGAAAATCAAAGTCTTATGTCTTTGCAGAAGCAGAGAACTGAGGCATAGCTTTGCATAAAGCCTGTAAAAGGGGGGAGGCACTTAAATACTTTAGTGTTACTATGGGTTTTCTTCTATTTCCACCAGCAGGTGGAAATGCAGTACTTTTTACAGTGAAATATCACAACTACATCTACTTGACAGATTAGCACAACCACTTGTACACGTCTGTGGTTCCAGATGATCTAACCTAATACTCTTAGTGATTCTCTCAGTCCCCTGCCAGAGTGTCTGCACTGGAACCCAGTCATGACCCTCTAGCCGTTTCTTTGTTCTGACTTGCCTGCCTGTTGCCGAGCCTCTTTGCTTTGTACCTGAACCCTGCTCTGACCCCCTCTTCTCTGTAAGTTACCTGAACGTGACTCCTCTGATCTGTGCTTTGAACCTGACTCTGATCTTGGACTGCGGCTCTTGGGTTTGTATGTGATTTAATTCTGGACTGTTTGGATTATGACCCTGTTCTCTACTCTAATCTGAATCATCTGTTATTGGACCAAGTTAGCTGGTCTGGACATGAACCCTGTTTATTTGGACATGTAACTTGACCTGTTCTGAAACCTGCCTTTCATTATATCAGACCTACCTCTCTGCTTTTCCCTAAACCTGATCTATTATGTTTGTTTGTGATTTTGTCTTGTGTTGTTAAAACTCAAAATTAGACATGTGGATACTGTTGTTGTGGAATTAGACCCAACCTTATAATCTGTGGATTTTGTGTGTATTCTGATAACCTTTGCTTTCAAGACTGTTTACCTGCAGAGCATGCCAGGGAGGACACCATCTTACCTTCATCCACCATCTTGTGATCAGCTCCTTCACCATCCATAAACCTGTGTTGACATATCATTAGACGGTATTTACCTGTCTCTGCGCATATGCTCTTGCAAATGATTTCAGCTTTTGCCAACCATCTGAACATAGGCCTACCTGTCATCCACTGTTGACTAATCCATATCGTGTGACCAGTGTTTGACCTGATGACTTGAAAGTACTCACCAGTTCACACCCCGGTTCCTTCACCACCTTAAGTCTTTTAACACCATCCCACGTTGATAGCTCTCAGTCATTGAGTCCACTTGCTGTCTGGTTTCTGACACTGACTGTGCTCATATGTTGACATGTAGAGCTACTTTTTGATGTGATTGGTTCATATGTGGTATATAATATATCCAGTTATACCACTGCTTTCAGTTGTTGTCAGATCTTGCATTCAGTTTTTTTCATTTTTGACTGTGTGTGTGCTGTTCATTTTCAGTGATCATGTTGGAAACCACCTTTCTACCGCAGCCAGTGACCCAACACCACACTAAATATATCAGGGACAAACATAGTCTGGAAAGCTTTAACTGCTTCTAAATACTAAAGACCACCTCAGGTCTAAAATAAACATCTAATCTATGCACAGCAGCGTTAAATATAAAAAAAACTGGCATGTTGGCATGACTGTTCAAAATGATTTTCTATATTGACGCTCCAAGCGACAACTTGCATTATGTTTTTGTGGTAATAGGAGAGATAGGAGATCATAGTGTCAATTTGAAAATGAGTGTAGATAGTTTAAAGACATACCTTTATTGGTGGAAGAGGCCTCCTGAGGACTTCTGCTATCTTGCCTATCAGATGAATGTTTAGCATCCCCCATCATAAAACTAAGGAAGATTTCTGGGCCCAAAGTTTCCCATTAGCAGCTAAGTGGTATGTCCTCACAGCTGTCTTTCTGCAGCATTTACATGCTGTATATAAAGAAATGTTAATGTTTTTTATCTATGATAGCATATTATTTCTGTATTTGACGACTGTTAGGATTTTTGGCCTATTGCCTTTTTTTCATTTGTCTGTTTGAAAAGCTTTATTATGAAGTTGCACATGATAAAACCTAAGAACACGTTGCATCTGTATACAGCACATACATGTGCTGTATGCGGCCAAATTGCAGGTATGAAAATTGGAGTTCTATCTACAACAAGTTTATTTAATTGTTTATTACAGCAATTATGTCGTAATTGTAAATGTAAAATCACTAAATGAAAGTTTTAGGATGAGGTTTTCAGTAAATTACAGTGGTTAGTCTGTTAGCAAACAGACAGAAATTTGCATGGCTGTGGACTATAAACTGAGAAATACAAAAGTAAAAGTGGAGGGTAAAAAAACGTAATTGAAGTTTAATACTGGTGTTTTTTGGTTGTTTGTTTGATTCTGTGTGTTTTGTTGTATCTTTAAGGGCAAACAGAAGAGATTCTTCAGGAGGCTGTACATTTTGTGGGTATACTTTATGTGTACCTGGTATAAATTAAGTAGTGCAGTTTGCTGTGAAAGACGTGAGGTATAGAATAGCAAGAATAATTGCCTTCCTGATAAATAACAAATAGCTGCTTTTAATATTTACACTACACTAATTAGATTTAGCACCAATCATCAAGTCCCACACATTATTTTACCATTGCTGTGTTTAGGTGGGAAAACCTACAAAGTATTTTATGTCATAAACTTCCCTACAACCAAATTATTTTGTTTTTATTTCCTGGAACATATGCATCTGTAATTAGCTGTTTGACCCTCTTCAGTACAACTAGTTGGCCTGTGGTCAAAAGCATGAAGTGACACTGTCTGTGTGAGGCAGAGACAACCACACACAGAGCAGTGACTATGAGGAGTCTAAAGAAGCTGCTGCTATGCTACATGATGCCAAGGTTTACAGACACTTTGGAGCTCCTCAAACCACTTCTTAAAATACAGCGTATCACTGGCCTCTGACAGCTGGCATCATCTGTAAGGCTTGTAGGGAGATATACTTTCTTTATATGATTTCATACATAATGTATTATGTCCCATCCAGTTAAGATGATCAAAAGTTAAATCAATAAGAAATTAATTTAGAAATGTCTGAGGAAAAGAAATCATAAGTGGTAACTTGCAGTAGCTGCAATTCCTGATTTAGATTTTGTTATGTATTAATATTCATTCATACTCAGTCTAAAGAAGAATTGGGTTCAAGAACACACACAAATAAAATCTGCCCTCAAATGAAAAGCTTTTCTTTGCAAGCGTGTGCATACAAGGATCCTTATGATTCATAGCCTCACTTCTAATGGCATCTGGTGAAGATGCAGCTCATTGTCATGCACCCCATGGTGCTATCTGACTGAGGTCCACAGTGCAGTGCTCACTGATGTGAGCTACACCAAACCTCAAATGGGGAGAGGATCAAAATAAAACACTTATTCAATATTCAGCCAATATTTCAACATAATTTACAAAAAATATAAAATATTTGCTGTCCAAATTGTCCAAGGTATACATGTAACCAAACAGTGCAAATTAAGTGCAAATGGAATTATTTTATGTAGCAGCAGTTATAGAAGAGACAGGTGATAAAACATAAGACATTGTCATAATGTATTTCACTGTTATTGCAGATTTAATAAGGATCATTACAGTAAATTATTATGACATTGATCACCGATTTGTTAATTAATACTGGCTGCTTTTTGTAGACTTCTAAAATGGTTGAAATATTTTGTAGAAATGCAAAGGTCCATTTGCATTACAATTAATGTAATTTGTTTTTTGTTTACATACAAACAAGAAAAGATGTAGTCATAATTTGCTATTACACAGAGAATTGCTGCCTGGTGCAGACTGTTATAATAATAGAAGCCTTCTTATTAATACAACAGAATTACAGATACAGTATGCATATTAAAATCACAATGTTACAGTCTTAGTGGATATACAGAGCTATGATTAGGTTCTGAGAATATTTCATTAAAATCTTTCCATTGCCTCTAAGACATATTAGTTTTCAGTATTGCATCACAAAATATTAGACAGAAAGTCTGTCAGACTTTGTGAATGAGCTTTTTCCTTTGTTTCTTCAGAAATCTAATTAAATGTTGTAATGTAAATAACTCAAAGTCTTCTCCTCTGGGCGCTCCTTGTATTTAATCAGGCACAGTGACAAAGCTCATAGACATATTTACAGCAACAACTTAGAAAAACTGTTTAAAAAAATGAGAGCAGTTAACAAATTCACACTTCCACCAAACACTGCTGGTTTGCAATGAGCTTCTTCTCGAGTGTGGGGGCAGCCATGGTGCCTTGCTTGAGGGCATGTTGTCGAAAGTTAGCAAGAAAACAAACAGCATTTATGTAAATAATCTGTAGATTGTTATTTTTTGTTACATTGCAGGTAATTGGCAATTGTTTGCCAACTACTTAAACATAAAGCTCAGTGTAAGTGCAGGATCATATTAATCATATAAATCTATTAATCATATAAATCTATTAATCTGTGTTTTAAACGATCAGGAAAACAGGTGAACACAATCTACTGTGTGGTTTGGCACGACCACAAATCCCAGAAGGTCACATTTTAAAAAAGGTGATCTTGCACCTGAACATGGTTGTAGAGATGCTTGGAAAATATGTCTGGTCTCCAAACACTGTCCCAGCATCCCAGAGTCAGACTGGCGCCACTGTCTTCAGCTGTACCAAACAAGATAAGATGGCTTGGCCACACTTAGTGGCATATCTTTTCGTATTTACAGTTCCCTTAACCTTCCTCTCCTCAATAAATATCGTTACATCATTCACACAATTGCAGACCAAATGTAATACACACATTTCAGTTTCAATTTTTTCACTGCGTTGCCATTAACAGAGGCAGTGAAAAATGAGAAAGTCTTTGAGTATGCTTTAGACTTCTGTGTACATATATTTTCATATTGTGACAGACTGTGACAGCTGCTGACAGCTGCTGGAGTATGCAGTACACTCTGATGGAATTCATGATGATGAAACCAGGTTGACCTGATTTATTAGTACACAAGCGTCTGCAGAGGAGTCACAGGAAGTATTTCCATATGGATTTTCTGAGCATTTGACATAGGAGGCACAGAGACCTCACTCTCTAAAAAAAAGCCACCCTAGGCCCATCTTTTGCAAGTGGGCGGAGGGTCTAAAATAAAATCAGCTGTCCATGTCTGCTCACTGGACAGAGGTGAACACATAGTACTGGAGCTGGTCTCCACTCACTGGGATTTGCTTTTGGCTTGGAAAGACCCTGCAGGGAGGGGGTACAGTGGCCTTTGTGTGGGATTCTACCTGCTGAGCTCATATTTTTATAATTTTCTCCTCTCACTGGTAGGTAATGAATACTGATAGTGGTGAATGTGTTTTTGTGTAAGTGTGTAAAAATAGGTGAATGACTTTGACTTTTTATAATTCGATTTCTATCTGAATAATACAGCTTGGAAATAAGATACAAAATATTGTAATACACTGTAAATGTTATTATATCTGCACAGGACAACTATGGAAAACTGACACTGAATTTCTCTAAAAACTCTAAAATTCATTAACTCCGCGGGCATTGTCCCTCTCAAAGTACAATGACAAAATATACACAGATCAGCCACAACATTGGTTGACAGGGGTCAGTGTGGGCACCAGTGTGTTGCTATACAGCACCATGTGCAGACAACTGCAATTCACTGGATGTTCTGACACCTGTCAATGCACCATGTGGATTTAATGTTGTGGCTAAACGCTGTAAATCATCAGTCAGACCTGCAGAAAAATAGACTGTGACTAAAATACTAAATCAACTGAAATTTTACCTCAGAGAGAGATTTGATTTATTCATTTAACTAATTCCAAATATACTGCAGAGCTGTTTGTGCCAAGGCCAGTGCCCTTAGGTGCTACATCGCTCTGCTTCGTCACGTCAACAGGCTAGCCATGAAATGAGGAATACCAAAGAGTAATTACAAATAAAGGTACCAATACAAAACGAGAAGCCTTGACCTCCCAGCTTTCCACCGTAATTCACAGAGAAACACGACCCTTCATGGTTAAGTTTAAAATAGGATTGGTTTATTTTTGCAGATACATGGCGCCTACATCACTTCACTTTCTTGTTATTTGAGCTTGCAGTCCAACCTAAAGTGTAATGAGATAGCCTTAGACTGCTGGTACATTTTTTTGGCTGCAAATTTTTGTTCCTACCACAATAATTTTAAGCCTGGGAGTCTATGCCCTCAAGACTGGAATGTGCTGCAATGAGAGTTTTCCTCTGATAAAGTTTCACCGCAGAAAATTTTAAACTAGAATACGTAAATATGCAAAGTTTCCCCTTGTCCATGTAAATGGTCTCATTCATTTATAACATGTCCACCATTAAGCAAACACTGGTCAGATACAAATGAAACATTGTTAACATGAAGAATAAGAGGAATATTTCAGTTAAAAGCAGTTAACAATGATGTGTTGCACCAACAGTTGCGTCATGATTTTAAGCGTCATTAATGACTTACAACTACAAGAAGTTTATATTGTCACTATTTATTATCTTATCTATCTTAAATAGCTTTCACTTGAATATACTTTCAACTGTCTGTAATGTGAACTGAGAAAATTAGGGGTATTTTGATCTGATTTGGAATTGCATCGACTCAGTATTTTATTGAGCTTTCAATACTTGAAGACTTGAAAAATGATATGCAGCGATTACATATGTCCCTCTTATGGCAGAAACAACATTACAGATATAAAATATCATCTCGCATTTGCCGCCTGGCTGCTTTTGCTGACACTATTTTTGATATTTTATGGTTTAACCCTGTAATGCCATTTGTATCATATTGGATACACAAAAATGTTTTGATCACTAAATTACCATAAACTTTATTTGTTATAATATAATATAATAAATAATATAATAAACCAAAAATCTCACATGTAGAAATAATTTTTAAAATATTTTTAATTTTTTTGGAAAAGGGTCCAGGGCACACTCCAATTTAAAAAAAAGGATGTTTTGGCTATTATTTGTTGGACTGGGCTTTACAGGGTTAAATATATACGATTTCAGTGTTAATTCACCACAGAGCAGATATGAAAAGTTTCTTCATGCTCTTCAAAGACATTTTTATGCAATGCTTTTTTTCCAAACAATACAGTTTTCTTGTTTATATTTCAATCTATTATTTGAATCAGCACATTTAAATTGACAAATACAGAGTTGCGAAGACCAAAATAATTTACAAAAATAGACTAAAATGTTGCCCAGATATGGAGACTGTGGGTGTACAGAGCTGGAAGAATTTACTCACTGTTTTTGCTGCACATTACAACACTTGGTTAACAATAATGGTCTTTCGATTCTGTTATTTAATGCAATTCCATCACTGAAAGCATTACCAAGGCTTACATTTTGTTGTCTTTCTGAATGTACATGCAAACTGTATGGCTATAAATACATTTCTTCTAAATATAAATGTTTTAATAACAAACTGATGCCTTTGAAAAAATATGATTGATATAAAATGTAGCATAATGATGGTAAATGCAATTTACTGGAAGATCTTAAATCCGTCTTATACTCACAAATAAAAGTGTCAATAGATGGAGATGGAAAAAAAAAGGAAGCTGACATGTATTTAGAGCACTAAATAATGTGGGCTACTTCTTATTAATATGTGACACCTTAAACACGTGAGTTTTTTCTTTAACAGTTTATTGGCTATTTGTGCCTTAGCTGCTGGCAGCACAAGTTTGACCAGGGCAGGATTTCCTGAAAGACAATAAAGCCAGAGGAACTGGATTCACTCTGTGGGCTCAGAGGTCATCCCACTGACTAACTGTGAGGCCATGTACCAGGCAGCTGTATCCAAGCGCGCAGACAACACCATCCCCAGCAGGGTATTTGTCTTGTACACAGACATGACTTGTTTCAGCTGCAACATGTAGCTATATTACCTGCCAGAGCTGCCTGCATTGAAACGCTTGTAGTTAGAAACCAACTTTCTGTGGTTAATTGTATTTATTAGTTTACTTTTCCTGATGTTGTGTGATTTATTCTCACCATCCTTTAGCATCCAACATTGGACCGTAGTTGAACTGCACTGAGTTGCTGTTGTCACCATTATGGCTGGAATTGTCATGCAGCATTAGAAGAAATGATGATATTTTCACAGCCGAGAAAAGGGGGTCAGCAGTCTTACATATGCATGTATAAATAGGTGGAACATGAGAGTACCATAGGAGGGCAGAATATAGAGGAAGGTTGCAGAAAACATTGCTGGCTGTGTATGTGTGTGACAGCAAAGAGAGGGGGCAAACTGAATGTAGCTCTAGCTGCCCCACATTTTACAGTGGGCTGCAATGCATGCATATAGACAGAACAGTCCTATTAAGCTTATGTAGGAGTAGAGGCAACTAATGATATTTCCTGCTTCATTAGGCCATGGAGGAGTTGGAGGTCTGTTCCCTGCCTGGGGGACTTGCCACTATTAGGAAACAATTTGAGACCCAGGAAACTGCAACATCACAGAATGTAACTCAGTTTCATTTTCATCACAGATCTGTGCAGGTACACACAGAGTAATACGTCCATCACACTAACACTAAAAGCATGAAAGAGATGCCTGTGGTTAAATTACAGTTTTTTCTGACCTGAGCTCGTTTTGACTAATTCTAATTGCACCCTTCCATTTAGCTTTCCATCTGTGTCAGTGCATGAGCCTTACTAGTAAAATTTGTACTTTTAGTTAGAATATTAACACTGAGGCTCCTACTATCTTACATAGCACCAATGCCAGAGCAAGATGTGTGGGTTTAAGTTACAGACATCTCCTAACATTTCTCTCATGAAACCTCCAGGGCACTTTCATAACTTTTGTATTGTCAAACTATTTGGTAGAAACTTGACAAAACAATGGAACAGACTTTTTTTTTGCTATGGCACATTGTAGCAGAATAGCTTGGCACATTCTTTGTCATCTTGCATCCATCTGTGTTTAGTCATTTCAAACTGCAGTGAGCAATCTGCTACAGCCTCTTCTCAGCATGGCATTCAGTTGTGTATTATTAAGCTTTGGCTGGTGGAGTAAATTGGAATGGACTAACCTCACATCTGTGGCTTTGATAAGAGTGGGGGTGGTGAAATGAGACAGAGAGAGTCATGTGTGAGTGCCTGTGTGTATGGCATAATCACGTTTTCAGTGTTTGACAACCGCCGTCTTCATCTTAACAGGAAATGTCAAACTCTGAGGTGACGATGTCAAGCAGCAGCAATCAGGTCATCCCAGGCAACCAGCAGCTGCATTTCAACCAAGAAACAATGGTGAATATATTCAGTCACTGCGTTCCTGCAGCCAGGCTTTGCCACTGAGCTAAATACTTTGCAATGTTGAGTTAAAACTGTAACTGATCAAAAGCAAACTATTTGTTGTGTTGTGTACTGTTTGTTTAGTAGTCTTTGACATTTTGGACTGAGATTAAAACATTGTCATGGAGTGCATAGCACTATAGGCTATAGTCCAGTAGTTTAATTTCTGTATTTCCTTTAGGAAAAGTTCATTCATTCGTCTTTATGGTATATTTACACAGGTGTCACATAGTGACAGAAACTTGGCATCCAGTGATGACAACCATCAAGATGACACAGGTAGGATCCTCAGTTTTATTGTCAAACCATATATACTGTTACTGTCTTATAAATAATTCCCTCTTTTTATACTTATGATTTAGAAGAAGAGTTTCCCAGATACACTACAAAAGAACTAAGGGATCGCTTTGAAAGAACAATAGAGGAGGCTGCTCCACACAAGCCAGTTTTGGTAAGCGTTTTCATTTCACTTGATTTATGCAACAGAACTAAACATATGAAGGGAAAATAATATTTCATTTTAGGTTCAAATCCCACAAAATGAATATATTCAGTAAAATTATAAACCATAATATTTCAATTAGTCAACACAAAGCAAAGCAAAGTTGGATCCATACTGAGGCATTGGAAATGTGCAGCTGTTCATCTAACAGCTGATTGGGGCTGCTCTCTTTCATTCTGTTCACTGAACAATGCAAAAAATGCCAACAGTGACCACTGTCAATCACTGTAGGTGCTAATCTCAAGGACATATAGTGCATTATATTATCTGTGACTGTGTCACAATGAAATTAAGTTGTTGTTTTCTGAGTTGTGCACTTGTAATTCAAACCAGCTTCAGTAGAAAATGTTCAGAGTGCATCGGCAGTAACTTCAATAACCTGTGTGGTATAATAAAAAATAAGCAGTTACCCTTGGACAGACAGGTATATTTATTATCTACAGGTAATCTTTACACTTTTTTTAGGGGTACCAAAGTGCAAAATATAATCTATATGAAACTCTGCACTGATATGATGTATTTCTAGTTATTTACCTACAAATATCATTTTTGTTCCTTAATAAGATTGGACGTGACATCAATCGATCTAAGTGGTCCTCAAATGTAACACAAAACCACAGCGTGACTACTGACGTGTATGAGGCATCTGCTACTGAAGCAGTAGAAGAAGAAACTGCAGTGACAGATTATGAGGACTTTCCGCCCCCACCAGCTGAGGATTCCGATGATCTTCCACCTCCACCCCCAGACTTACTACAAATGTCATCAGACAGCCAAAATATGCCACCTGAGCCTCCAAAACCAGCAAACCCCTCCAAATATCCATTAAACAAAGAGGCTTACTTCAAGCAGAGGAGTATGCATGAGCTGAAACGTCTTTACAAGCACATTCATCCTGAGGTTCGTAAGAATATTGAAAAAGAGTTCTACAGTGAGTACACTGAAATTGATGATAACCAGTTAGAAAGCCAAGAGTACATGTATGAGGGTGATGAGTGTAGTCCCACTGATATTAATGAAGAAGAATATGTGGAATGGGAAGAGATTCTGCCCGGTGAGGTGCAGGCAATGCGTTGGATGTTTGAAAATAGACCCCTGGATGCTATCAAAGATGAAACTCCTGATGAAGATGGAGACGACAAGAAAATTACTCAACAGGAAATAATTCTGGGAAAAGATGTGAGACACACAGCGTGGATGTTTGAGACTAAGCCAATTGATGAGTTAGGTTCACAAAACACTAATCCAACAGAATATAAGAAAAAATTTGACAAAGGAGATGTCCGTGCTGCTGCATGGCTGTTTGAAACCCAAAATATGGACACTCTAAACAAAATGCACAAGGAGGAGGATTTAACCAAAGAGATTGTTTTTACTGAGGAAGATGGACATGCTACCATTTATATGATTGACAATAAGTACATGGAAAGCCTTGGGCACACTGAGACCATTGATGAGAGCCACCTTCTGAGTCTACGGTCTGTGTTAGAGGAAATTAATGGAGAAGTGAAAACTGTAACAAGTACTTTTGACACTCAATTTAAATGCATCATTATGGGACAGTCCAGCCAGATGCTAGAGATCAAGTCTGTGCGCAAAATTGAAACTGAGTTGGGGAACTCTATTGCTTCACGTTGGCTTTTCGATACCCAACCTCTAGACATGACAAACAGAGAACTTGCCTCTTTGAAACTTGTGTGTAGCCTTTCCATGGAGGACAGCAATAAGGGAGACTGGGGCAGGTGGTTGTTTGAGATAAAAACATTGAATTCCCTCAGTGAGTTGGAAAGCTCTCACATAGAGCAGAAAGAGATCATTGGAGCTGATGTGCGCAAGCACTGCTTAGTGTTTGAAACTCAGCCAATGGACTCGCTGAAGGATGATTCCAATGCCAGACCTCAGTCTATTGAAGACATTATTGGGGGCAATGTTAGATCTGCCAGGTACTTTTTTGAAAGCAGTCCACAAGCAGACACGAAAGAATGTTCTAAGGTTGGAAAACTTAAAATGGCAACAATAAATGAGGAATTGAAAGGGGACGTGAGACACCAGAAGTGGCGCTTTGAGAGTCAACCTCTAGAGCAAATAAGAGAGGAGAAGAAAGAAGTAACACGAACTGTGAATATTGAAGATGACCTCAGACAGGAGGACGGCACAAGCTGCAGGGCAGATGTTCGCAAGAACTGCTGGGTATTTGAGACGCAGCCAATGGATACTTTAAAAGATGATTCAAACACTCCCTCTTTGACAAAAGAGGAAATTATTGCAGGTAATGTGAGATCAGCCAGACATTATTTTGAAACAATTCCAGCTGAGGAATTGAAAGAGCTCGCAGAGGTGGGAAAACTGAAAAAAACAGTAGCAGTTAATGAGGAAAAGGGTGACGTTAGACATCAGAAACTGAAATTTGAAAGCCAACCCCTGGAACAGATTAGAGAGGAAAGGAAGGAAATTATTCGAACAATTGACATGGAAGAGATTGATAAAGTGGATGTCACAAACTACAAGCAAATGTTTGAGAGCTCAGATTTAAACAGGAGGAGTGAATCTCAAAAGATTCTTGTAGAAGGTGTAAGATCTGGCTCTGTAAAATCAAATACAAATCTTTTTGAGTCTACACCACTGTACGCCATGCAAGACAGCGCAGGACACTTCCATGAAGTGAGAACGGTTCGTCGTGAGGAGATTGTAAAAGGAGATGTAACAACCTGCAAGTGGATGTTTGAAACACGACCAATTGACCAGTTTGATGAAAGTGCAAATAAATACCAGATTATAAAGGGAATATCCAAACAAGAAATAGAGTCTGGTGATGTTAAAACTGCAAAGTGGTTGTTTGAAACACAACCTCTTGATGCTATTAAGTATTTCAGCAATATCGAAGATGAAGACATTATGGGGACAAGTCAAAGTCTTGATGTTGTAAGGGGCGATGTGAAAACCTGTAAGTGGCTATTTGAAACACAACCAATGGACATCCTATATGAAAGAGTTCAGTTAAAGAGTGAAAATGAATCAGAGGAAATGTGTAAAGGAGATGTCAAAACCTGCACATGGCTTTTTGAGACACAAGCACTTGATACTATCCACGATGAGACTGAGACCGTTCTGAAAACATGCACAGTGAACCAAGAGGACATAAGAGGAAAGAATGTACAAATGGCTTGTTTCCTCTTTGAGACAGAGAAACTGGAGAACTTCACTGAGAAGGAGACGGGCTCCTTCCAATGTGTCACAGAAATAGACATTGCGTCTGGAGATGTGTCAAGGATGAAATACATTTTTGAAAACCAAACATCTGATATCATGACTTCTACAGCTGAAGAAGTGAGGCAAAAGCTCAAGAGAGATCAGACTGAGGACATACAAAAAGGGAACGTGGTGAGCTGCAAATGGCTCTTTGAAAACCAAGCAATAGATACAATACATGATAGCCAAGAGGAAACTATGAGCAGCCACACAGTGAACGATGTACAAGGAGGAGATGTAGATAAGGGCCGTTTCATTTTTGAGACCTACTCCTTGGATAAAATCCATGAGGTGTCCTCTGAGACAGACGTAGAGCTGAACATACAAAAAATTACCCGTAATAATGATGAGAGGGGTGATGTGAAAAATTACACCATGATGTTTGAAACTCAACCTCTTTATGCCATTCAGGACAAAACGGGTCACTACCATGAAGTCACCACTGTCACAAGTGAGGAGGTGACACGTGGAGATGTAGTGGGAACCCAGTGGTTGTTTGAAACCAAGCCCCTTGACGCTATCAAGGACACAGATGAAGTTTATTTAATTAAATCTGTCACACAGCAGGATGTGCAAAAAGGAGATGTCACATCTGCCAAGTGGAAATTTGAGACACAGCCACTTGACAAGATTGCTGAAGAAAAGAAGGCTTTAATAAAAACTGTGGATGACATTCAAGGAGGCAATGTTACGATGAACAAACATCTTTTTGAGTGTGATGCCCTACCACAGCAGTCAGTTCGAACAGTTAATGTGAGCGAAATACAAAAAGGTGATGTCAGGACTGCGAAATGGAGATTTGAAACACAGTCTATTGATAAAATAAGAAGCATGAGTGCTGAAAATCTGATTGAAATGGTTAAAAAGGAGGAGGTTGCAAAGGGAGATGTTAAAAATTCAGTGTGGCTCTTTGAGAAAAATCCTCTTGACCACATTAAAGAGGCAGATGAGAATGAGGATGCAACCATCACTCAAGAGGAGATTCCCAAAGCAGATGTAAAGACAACAACGTGGCTCTTTGAAACAACGCCATTTGACGAGTTTAATGAGACCAAAATGGAGAAGACTGAAATCCTGGGCAAGAGTGTCAAGGGAACGCTTGAGGAGCTTTATAGTCAGAAAATGGTGAAATCAAAAGGAGTGCTCATTGAAGCTGATGAAATTGGTGATGTTAGGATGGCAAAATACCAGCTAATGAATCAGCAGGCTCCAGAGATTCAAAGAGAGGAAGTTATCAGGGGGGATCTGCAGTCTATTATGATGAACCTACTAAACAGACGTGAAAGAAATGAGCAGCAGATAGTCATAGATTCAGAGGAGAAAGGTAATATCAGTTCAACAGTGCAACAACTATTCAACCGAGAGAGAGACAGCAGTATTGAAAAAGAGGAAATATTGCGAGGTGACATTAGAGAAGCTATAAACAATCTTTTCAATGATGGGGGAGAGTCAACAAAACATGGCATACTCATCCAAGAGGATGAAAAAGGAGATGTACAGATGACAATATATTCTCTTCTCAATAAACAAGACAATGTTAATGTTGAAAAAGAAGACATTGTAAGAGGGGATATAAAGAGCGCTCTTCAAAGATTGTCCAGTGAAGATGAGCCAGGTCAGGCAGTGAAGATAAAGGTAGATGACTCTGAAAAAGGAAATGTCAACTTTTATTCTACATGCATTGAATCTGGGGCCCTCAACTACCTTAAACAGCTCCACTTAGGACCTGATGAGACTCTACCTGACACAGCAGAGAAAGAAAAGATAATTGGAGGTGACATCAAGGGCACAAAACTCATCCTTGGTCGTAATCAAACACAAATTGAACGTACAGTAGCCGATGTTATACCAGGTGATGTTCACAATACGGTGAAAGTTTTCATGTCAGAGCCAACTGTCTCACTAGAGAGAATCCAAAAGGAGGAGATAGTCAAGGGTGATTTAAGAGCTGCTTTGAATTCATTGTCTGAATCTGTAAATCAGACAGTTGTTGTGGAGAAAGAGGAGGTGGTGAAAGGCAACATACCAAAAGCTCTGCGGTGTCTGGAGAGAGCCCAGAAGCATAGCAAAGAAATGGATAAGCCAGATATCATACCAGGTAATATCAAAGGGGCACTGAGATCTCTTGAGAAATCAGCAACATCCAAAGTGGAAGCTGTTGTTGACGATTTAGTTGCTGGAGATGTGAAGGCCACACTGAAATCTCTGGACCTGGCAAAGAAAACAGTGAGAGAAGTCGAAAAGGAGGAAATTGTGAAGGGTGATATTCACACAGCAATGCAAAGCCTCCAAGATGCTTCCAGTGAAAGGAAAAAGTGTCAGCTTGAAATAGATGTTTATGGAGATGTCAGAGGAACAATTCAACTCTTCAGTGATCCTCTACCTTCACCAAGAATGCAAAGAAGTCCAAGCCTTGAAGGTGACGTAAAAGGGGATGTCAAGATGTCAATTAAGTCTTTATACGAGACACATGAGCAAACCCAGCTGGAGAAAGAAGAAGTGATCAAAGGTGATGTTAAAGGTACTATTAAATCACTGTTGGAAACAGCACAACGTGAAACTCCCAAAGTCAGGGCGGGAGCATACAGAAGAGTTAGAGTCAAGCAGAGTCCGCCAGTTAAAAACCTAAATGCTGACACACAGAGGAACATACAAAAGATAAAAACAGCCAAGGTAATTGAAACATCAAAAGAAGAGCAGTCCATCGCTAAAGAAACTGAAACTGTTATAAATAAGTCATGTGCTGTGGCACAGTCAGCTCAGCAATCTACAGCTGTGGTGGAGCATAAAACTATTACCCAAAACCACGGCATCAGAACATTAAAGACAGAGTTTCGTAATCTAAAATCTAACTCAAAGGGAATGATAAAACGTGATAAAACCAAAGTAAAAACTGATGTTTACATTTTAAAATCAGAGGCTCCAGAACCTGATCTCCCTCTCCCACCTCCACCTCCACCCTTGGGAGAAGCTGACCTTCCTCCTCCTCCCACTGTTGATTCTGACATTGATCACCTTCCTCCTCCACCACCACCCCTCACCAGTGAGCAGGACTTCCTCCCACCTCCTCCATCTCAACAAGAACTGGAGAGCATGCCAGTACAGGCAATTCATCCTTCACCAGCAAAAGCAAAAAAGATGACAGTCAAAAAAGTGAAAGCTCCAGCGTTACACCCAGTCCCAAAGCTGGAACCTAAGGTGGACTTCATTAAAACACAGCAGGTGGAAGTTACGTCAGAAAAAGTGGTAGAAATGAGCCAAAACCAATCAAAAACCATCTCCTGTGAAATACCTCCACCACCTGAGTCACCACGACCATTAAAGAAAGTTTACATCTCTCCCATGAAATTTACCCCTCCACCCTCTCCTCCTCCTGTCATGAGAGGTAAAACTAGATTTAACACTCCATTGATAAAAGCTGAAGAAAAGTACAGGAAGCTGGTAGAGGAAAACACACCCCCAACCACTCCAACTCCCAATTCCATACATGACTCAGTAGCCGCTGCTCTTGAAATGCTTTCCAACAAAGACATAGAGCAGTCAGACAACAAAGCATCAGAGATGACACAGCAGAGAGCTGAAGCGACTGCTATGAACTTCCATTCCAATTCTGCACTGTGTGGTTTATCTGATCATGCTGTTATTACACACACCACCGAAAGCAATGTCAGCGCCAGTCATCAAAAAATGCTCACAGATTCTACAATTACATCCACAGCTAAACAGCAGATAGTGTGTAATGAGACTTCTAAGGTTGTCTCTGTTCAGAAAACTTCATCTGTCTCAGCTGTTAGAGAACAGATGCATACAACAACACACAGAGCTGTTTCCTCCAAACAGTCTGCTCAGTCTGTCATAACTCATGAAGTCCAGACCTCAATCAATGATGTTGCAAAAACAGAAAACAAGACAGCTGACAAAAAGAAGGAATCAAAAAATCAGAAAGCAAAAAGCTTGAACAAATCGGAACATAAAAAAGGAGTTGAAACGTGTTCTGATAAAATCCCTATTAAAAAAGTACAAACTGAAATCATAGCTGAGGAGAATGTAAAATCAAGCAAGTCGCAATCTGGGAACAATGAAATAAAAGAAAACACAGCAGCAGAATTACAGACGAATCTCTGCAATCAGTCCAAAAAGGAAAATGTCACCTCCGACAAAAATGCAAAGGAGCCTAAATCACCACAGCGTGATAACAAAAAGAACATTGATCATTCTCCTACAAAGAGTCAAGAAAAAAATGCTGATCAGTCAATTAGAACGGAAAGGGCAGCTCTCCATACAAATGGAAAAACAGGCAAATCAAATCAAAAGGTGAAAAAGAACAATAAACAAGAAAAGCAGGTAGACATAAAACTGTCCAATGAGAGTGTTTCACAGGATCTGAAGGTGGAAGCTAGGGAAACTCCTGAGCTGAAAGTGATCAGTGAACCTAAAGAAGTAAAGACAGATTTAAAGCAGGGGATTGAGAAAGTTACTCCCTCTCTTGCTGCTTCCTCGGCACCTGTTATTACTGTGAGTGTAACTGACAGCCAACCAGAAACTCCAACTCCAGCAAAGAAGAAAAAGAAGTCCAAAAAGTCTAAAGGGGGTGCACAGCCAGGCCAAAGTAAAGATATTTCTGTAGAATCAAAGACAGATGCAGTAGAAATTAAGATGGAAACATGTGAAAAACCTAATCAAACTCAGAAAACAATGGCAGTTGCCCAAATTAATAAGAGTTTAAAAGAAGAACACATTCAAGTCAGGACAGAAGACATTGCTACAGAAAGCAAACATGATGAGAATTCCCAGGAACTAAAGGCAGTTCAAAAGCAAGTTAAGGCACCTCAAAAGAAGAAAGGAGTGACAGTTACCCAGCAGAGCGCAGAGGAAAGCATAGATGTTCCAATTACAGTGACAGGCGAGTTAGAACAAAACGAACTGGTAAAGTCTGCAACAGGGAGAATAGAAGAATCAAAAAAGCAAGAGGTTCAAGAGTTAATATCTCACATCACAAAGATACAAAGAGTTTCAGAAAAGACTGATTCTAAATTGGTTAAGACTCTGCTCAGTACAGTCCCAGATTGGCTCATGAGTCTACAGAGGAAATGTGAACTTGAGGGATCTGTAGTGGAAAGTGATGCACACAAAAATGAAGAAATTCTCTCACATGTGAAGAAACTAGCAGAGGATAACCTAATGCATCTAGAAGCTGCAGAGACAATGGAGAAGCATGAATGTGAGCCCATCTCTGAAAAAGGTGTTTCTGGTGGGGCAACACCTAGAATATCCAAGATCAGTATTGGTTCTGCCAAAATAGAGAACCAAAGAAAGACAAGCACTTCTCAAGAAAGAAGGAAAGGAGAAGTGAGTCAATATAAGTCTGTTGACCTTCGGTCTCCCTCGCCATCACTGAGGATGCGTTCTCCGTCACCAACGTTTATCACCATTGAATCCACGCGAAGAACTGACTCTCCCCAGAGAGTTACTCCGTCACCTACCTTGTTGCACAGGCCACCCACACCTCCCACACCACCTCCACGCAGGTGTGACACCCCAACGTCACGTCTCACTAGAATCACACCTTCTCCAACTTTTGACAGAGCGGAAAATTTGGCTCGACTCAAAGACACAACAGCCAAGCTCTCACGTGGTGTCACCCCCCCGCCACTTATTTCACCCCAGTTAATCTTAGAGAAGAAGTCAGAGATTGTGGAATCACCTGCATCATTCCATCGGCAAATAAAGATTGAGACTGGAGCTGTGGAGACTTTAGAGACGTTGCTTACAAGAGAAAAAAAGAGCTTATGTGAGGAGACTCAGCAGGCTGACTATGTAACAAAAGATCTAGCCAATCTTTCAGAGGGTGCGAATGCAAATGAAAAACAATGCAAGCCTGAGACCCAAACACTAGTGTGTCAGAATGACCCAGATCGAGCTGAAGCTTCAGATATTTCAGAGCCGTCATTTGCATCTGTCAAAGAAAAGAGAGAGTTTTTTGAAGAGGCTCAAAAGGATGAAATTAATAAGACCTCTGTGCAAAAGAAGCCAATTGCTGTCCCTGAACAATTGGGCCCAGACATGGAGGAGTGTGAGGCAGACAACAAGAACAAAGAAAAAGATGAGTTTCCCAGGGCGAACATGTCTAGTCTTGTAAACAAATTTGAATCTCCAGAAGAGAAAATATGTAACAGAAAAGAGCTTATCCCACTAGCAGAGCGGCTTCACAATGACACTGAAAGCACAGATTGTGACAAACAGAAAGTAGATATCCTGGAACAGGAAGTGCCAAGATTTGACATCCAGGCTATTAAAAATGTTTTTGAACTGGGTGAGCAAAGTTCCTCATCCAGAGAAGAGAAAGGGGATCAGGAGGAGCCTGTGTCAAGCCTGAGTGAAACAACAGCAGACACTTCAAAGTGGAAAAGTCCTCCAGAGACTAAGGGAAGCTCACGGCAGAGCACTCCCCTCCCTCTGCAGAAACATGAAGTGGAAACTTTTCCAGCAGAACCAACAGCCTTCTCTGAAACTAAATCAATCACAGAAAATTTCTCAAAAGTTGATCAGTTTGGTAACAAGGTTAGAGGAACAAGGACAACTGTCACTGAGCATTCTGAAAGTGTGTCAACCCAACAGACTCCATTTTCCTATGCTGATGCAGTTAAAAGGAAAACTGCAGCAATGAGACCAGCAGAAACCTACGATGACGATGCTACTGAAAAGTTGCTGAGAGACTTCCACAAAACGTGGAAAGAGAATGAGACAGTTTTCCAGAGTCTTGGCTACACTGAAGAGACATCTCAAGTTGTATCACATCAGACAAAGATCATCTCTTGTGGTAAAGACTTGGACAGCATGAAACAACAACAAACTAATGGCATGGACTGCTGTCGTCTGTGTCGTCTGCTGTCGTCGCCCGCATGATCTCATGTTAGCAACAGCAATTCTAACGTTTTCTAATAACATGATTATTTTACTACTAGTATTTTGTGAAGCTTTGAGCCACATATGGTCTTCATCAGCAAGTAGAGCTGTTATATAGTTGTCTAAAGCTTTGCTTTGATGGAAGTGGATCTGGAGTTTAACTATTTCATTTATTTAACTTTCCAGCAGGAAATGTAAAGTATGCATGCTGATGCATGGATATTTAAGCATACATGAGTTAAAAAACAAAAATCAAAAGATAAATTGAACAATTCTTTTTCACAATAAGTGTAAATGTTTTTCAATCTCAACAAATGAATGAGCGTGTCATTTAGCCGTTTAGACTCATAATCTATTTTACTGCTTCTTAATATTAACCTTAATGAGAACTGAAAGAAATGATATATACAGCTCATTGTTGCTCTCTACAGCAGCCCAAAGAAAATGCTTTTCATAAAAGATAATTAAACAACAATTTGTATTTTATCTCTCTCAAAAAGGTTCGAGTTCCGAAGTCGGAGATGTGCACAGTGTGTCGGAGAAGAGCTTATCCGATGGATGCTCTGATAGTGGACAGAAAAAAGTACCATAAATCCTGTTTCTGCTGTGAGCACTGCAGAAACAAATTAAGGTACTATAAATATCACACTTGTTCAAATAAATGGTCACCAGGCACTTTTTGAACTTTGCAATATTAATTAGTTAATTCCTTTTTTTAGGTTTTAAATAACAGTTTAATTATAACATTTAATGAAAAATGTTTTAAACGATCTGCAGTTGTTAATGGTATTTTATTTTCTTGTAGCCTAGGAAATTATGTCTCCCTCAATGGACACTTCTACTGTCTACACCATTACAAACAACTCCTGAAGTCCAAAGGGAACTGCGACAATGGATTTGGGCAGAAACCTCCCGCAGGAAGTTGTGTACCTATCCCCTCAGATGATAAACTTGAATGGAGACACTCCATGAGCAGCATGATTTCAGAGGATAAAACACACAGCAGTGAAAAGGAAATGACAAAATCATTTGATGAAAGCAAGATGCACTGCAACAAAATATCTGTAGTTTGGCCTCCACAGGCTGATCCCCCAAAGAAAAGCTTTAAAATAGAGGAAGGCATTCAGGTAACTAAACCACAGTGGCCCCCTCCAGACAACTCCCTCAAGTCTCCTAAACACCATCACAGAAAGGCTGTTCCCAGAAGTGTCCTTTGAAATAAAGTCACCCGAGTACATAGTTTAGTCAAA
This sequence comes from Helostoma temminkii, assembly GCA_900302695.1. Classification (NCBI taxonomy): domain Eukaryota; kingdom Metazoa; phylum Chordata; class Actinopteri; order Anabantiformes; family Helostomatidae; genus Helostoma; species Helostoma temminkii. Next base: position 73,217 of record OMLM01014672.1, read on the forward strand.
TACATCAAACGACGAAGCACACAAGAATGAATGGCACAATAAATGCTAGCAAAGAGCTGTCCAGTAAGTACAATTAAGGAAGTGTTTGGTTGAAGGTCATGCAGTTAAGTAATTTAAAGGGAATGTGACATGTAGGCATGTGAAAGGAAACTGTACATACTTGTAAATGATGCTGAAAGCTGGTTGTAATAGTAAGTATTAGAGAGACACTAGATGTGGACAGAGTGTGGAGTGTGGATGTAGACATAAATGGCTGGCCTTAAACTGACAGACTTATGCCACAAGTGATTTTTTATTCACAGCATTTTATTCATTTATTTCCATTTAGTATTTGACAAAAACAAATCTCATTTGATGAAGAAAAAATTCTGTTTTGCTACTAGTACAATTGTTATTTAGTAGGTTGAAAAGACATGGCTTTGACACATACGGTACATACAAACTATGTTGGGTGAAATTTAAAATCTGAATCAAAGCCAAATAGTCTCTTAAATCTTTTGGTGATTTTGATGTATAGTCTAAGGTGGAATAAGTTGACCTCTTCTGCTTTGTTTAAACAGCAATGGTATTTCTATAATTCAATCAGTTCTATTTTTGCTAATGCATGCCGGTTCATGAACATACTTCTAATCTGTGGATTAATGTATTATTTTGTCAAGGCTTTTATCCTTCAACATAACATAGTTTTCATTTGGCCTTTTAAGCACCTGGTGTGCAGTCTGCTAAAAGCATTTTGGATTTATTTTATTTATAATTCTGAAAGTATATAATATAAACCAGTGAATTGGTGATGATCATGTTTGTTTTGGACATTTGTATACTATTTTAAACAACAACTATTTTGCAATGAAGAATTTTGTTTTTCAGATTAGACAGTTATAACATGCTTTGTACAAGAAAATTCCTGATTCTGTCATGTTGTCAGGCTGGTTCATTCACTTTATAGCTGATCGAAGAGCAATAAAATGTTGAATTTAATTCTCTTTGAGATCTAATGGCCTATTTTACATCTAGCATCAACAGAGGTGTATAAAGTACACAAACTTTTCTACTCAAGTAAAAGTACATGACAAGCTTTACCTGCACTAAGGAAACAAGAGTATTTTAAATAATGTAGGATTTTATGCTTTTCACAAAACAAATGTAAAAATTTGGTCTAGATTTATCTGACAAATTTTTATAGGTGACAATTATAGCAGAAATTTGTTATCTACAGACTGTTGCACAAAAGCAGCAGTCAGTAAAGGTGGGCAGTTTTTATCCACCTTATATAGTGACAGGGGTTAATCCATAAATGATTCATCAGCACTTTATTAGTTTACAATATTTTTATATAAATAAAAAACTATGGGATTAATATTTTTAATCAGAATTCTAGGAACTTACTTTTTTATGCTGGTCACAGATATCAGAAACACATAGGAAGTGCCTAGACAGAGCTTGTCAGGTGTGTATATATTAGAAGCAGCTCTAGTAGACAGAGTGAGGTCAGCAGATCCCTTTCACACCATCAGTATAATCTCCTTTAGTAGCTATCTCTACCCTGGTGGGGATTTTGGAGCTCACACTGCAGGTGTGCCTACAGTAACTGAGGAAATCATTTAGGGAACACTGAAAATGCAGAACCGTAGTGTGAACACATGCAATATGATACAGCAGCAAAGGAAAGCATTTTACAGCCAGTCTAAAATAAGCATATGACCAACTAATGGCTACTCATCTTACTGTTTCTTGGTGGAGTCTGAAAGCTCAGTAGGCTGCAGTTTGCATGTAAAGAATTATAGTAAGGTTAAATGTGGTGCTCAATGTTTAATATTTAAAGTTTGGACAAATATACATTTTATATATCAGCCTTACTTCTAAAAAATTGCTGCTCACCTGAACAACAGTTCAGACTAGTACACATTAGCATTTTAATACTATTATTTTTATATTTTTTTAAACAAATATATTTAACCATTTATTTTTTATGCATTTTTTATGTTATCTTCCTATTATCTTGTGCACTCCTGTGCATGTACTTATTCCGGTGTGTTGTGAATCGCACATTAGCCTTTTTTAGCTCACCTTGGACGAGCTTGTGATAAGTTACGGTGCAGCTAAGTTGACTGGAAATTCTCTCACAGCGTCAATCTACCTTGCTACGCGTGTCCGTGTGCAGGCGCCTCCACTTTCTCCCTTTGAGCTGATTGGTGGGAAATCTATCGGATTACCCTCTGATTGGTCAGCTCTGACTTCTCAAGCGGCACGTCAGCCCCGTCTCACTACCATCATGTTTCACCCCCTCTAGAAGAATAACAGTGCTTCGGGATCCTGGAGCAAAGCAGCAGCGTATCATCAGCACCACAAGTCTGAGTAGGATGGAGACAGAGTGAGGTAGGCACAGCAACGATGCTTTTCTTTTTTCTGTCCGACGTGACGAGCGCAATGCGGGCTGAGCTTCACTTATTTTACGGAGTGTAGCGTCTAAGGTTGATTCTACTTTTTGTAATTTGCGGCGTTAAAAGATTCGCCTAACCTCAGACTGTCTGTCCCAATATTTCCTCATCCTCAGGCTTCTGGGTGTCCCTGCTGTTGTGGGGCTTGGAGCTCTGCTGTTAGGTTGGACCTGTCTGGGTTTTCAGTGATGCAGCTTTGGCTCACTCACTGGTCTCCGTCCTAAATGGCGAGGACTGTCACCGCCACTTACATGGGTAGAAATGCGTAGGTTGTCCAGGACTGTCGGGTGTGCAGGCTCCCAAGTTACAATATCAAACTTTAAACGGACATATTTGTTCCTTTTAGTACGTTTTTTTTTTTTTTCGTCTCTCTTTTGCGCATAGAAAATGTAAAACGTTGAGTTTAATAATGAAATAGCATTTATAAAATAATACAGTTATGAATAACTTGGATAAAGGTGCCAGCCTGATGTTTTCTACTGTATTATGGCTGTAAATAATGTGCAGTGGGTCATATTTCAGATGTTAAGTTGCAAGATAAGTCTTAAAATACATGAACAAACATGAATATACTGTGCTTGTGAGAAATGTCTGCAAACATCTCAGGGGATGTTTTGTGTGTGAGTACTCACCCTTTGTTCTTATTTGTTGTTATTATCAGATTCTGTGAGAAGAAGAAAGTTACCAGTCCTGTTGTTCTCATGTATGAAGGTGGAGGATCTTTTAGAGTAATAGTACAAGTTCATCATGTTATTAATGGCACTTAATATTTGTCTCCTCAAGATACTTAAGTCGCCATGTGGATCAAAGTATAATCCTATTTCTCATTCAGCCACATGGTCGTTTCCATTACAAGTCCATCTGCTCATATACTGAGTCTTTTCTGTTGTTTGCTTGTTGTTTGTTTACTTTTGAGCCTGTGCTCATACTATAACTACATGTCTGTATATGTGCCCTGTTTACTGTGACTGCTCTCACTAATCACATTTCTGCAAGGTGTAATTAGCCTAGTGAGTCTAAAGCCTTAATCCCTGGTTTAAACACGCTGTATTGCTTGGTCAGTGTTGCTTACCCTGTTACACTGAGTTTACAATTAGCAGATGTGTTTTATGTTTTGTGTATATATTGAGCTTTTGTTTTAAATAACTCTGTAGGTCTGTGTGAAACAACAGTAATTTTGACATTGTGGTTTTTTATAGATATAGATTTTATGATATTAATTCATATATTAATATTAAATCTTTATTAGATTTTAGATAGATTAGATAGAATTTTTTAAATAGATACATAGATATATTTTTAGATATTATGTTAATAATACAAATATTTTATGCATGAAAATAATTTTACAAACTTAATTTCTTATAAATGTATATTAAGAATTGTTCTGCTCCTGCAATAATGTTACACAATGCACAATGTCCATTTAGAACTATAATAGCAATTGTAGGAAGACAATAGCACAGTATTTACTCGTCCAAAAACCGCCTGGGCAGAGGCTGCTAATAATAGGCTGACATGTGTGCAGCTTCTTTTCTTGCTGTATTTCTGCCAGCTCTTTCTCTTCTCTAAAAGCACAGCTTGACACGTTCTATAACAAGAAATGACATTACATTTCCTGACCTCTTTATGGAGCAAGGCCGGCACAAATGGCAAAAACTTTGGTAGAACTGATCTTCTTCCCCCTCACACACACACACACACACACACACACACACACACACACACACACACACACAAACGCACAACTATACAGTATGTGAGAATCCTCTTTCTGTAACTTTAAATAATCATAGGAAAGTCAACCACATGAGCAATTTTGAATTGCAATTCGTATAATCTCTATTCTAATATTTTAATGAATAAAAAAGGATCATACACTGCAGATCTAAATCTGAACGAATATATAAAGTACTAATTCTGTACTGTGTGTACAATGCAGTGAAAGTAATAAGAGTATGCTGTGTATAATTTGTGCAACTGTAACAGGTGCAACAAGGCTTACGTAAGAGAGTAAGGAAGATGTCACGGTTGGTACATGGTCCTAAAGTCCTAGAGAAATTATCTAATAAGCCAGAGTAACTGAAAATACCCATGTGATTAAACAGAACTTGGAGCTGATTTTACTGATTAGAAGTGAGTGATTTATGATTTAAACAAAATCATATGATGTTTGTGTTTGCAGTTGTAATCATGTTCGCATACAACAATCATTACATGCTGCATTGTTTCAGTGATTATGATGTGATTTCCTTTGATTGATCCTCATAGTCTTACAGTGCTACTGTCTACATCATGACCGGGTGTTACCTTGTTTTTGTATGTTTTTGTTTTGGGCTGAATGAGAGCTGTGTGGCAGTTATGGCACAGAGTTACTGCAGTTGTGTTGTGTGTTAAAAAGGCTCCAACACACTGCTCTTCTTTCATCTCAGCTGGCTATAAAAGTCTTTAACAATATACAACCTTTCTGTCTATTTTCTCTGGTTGCATGATTTTTTGCAACAACACACAAGGCAGAATTGCCCAGTGGTTTCATATACTGTATTCCCTGTATGTGCACTAGAGACTAGAGAATATGACTCAAGAGTTAACAATGACTGTTCCCACTATGATTCACATGGTGTAGACACTGAGAATATGCTCCACAGATACAAACAGCAGTGTTTTTGTTATGTTTCATTGTTATTGTTTTTATGACCAAAAGTCCAGAATTACAGAAAATTCCAGAAAGAAATTTGATGTTATACTCTTTGACCTTACATGTGCTTACAAGTGTATACCACATTATACTACGCTATATACTTTAAGCAAATAAAATACAGTACATGTCAGATTGGTTATCAAAGAGTGAAAAACTGCCATATCGTGTAGAAACAGAATTACATAGGGATTTTACTGCTTTATGTTAAAAATCATCCAAAACCAGATTTCCCCATGTCACCAGACTTTGGTGTCAGGAATATGTCTCAAGCAGGGCAAGGATATGAAAAGAAAAGTGGGAAATATATATGCAGTATTGAAGGAGGGGAAAGATAAATGAAAAACTGAGACAATCAGTTTTTATATACGGCATCTGTTTTTTTCCATGTTGCTTACTACAGGGATATTAAGGAGTTTTTCCTGCTGGAAAACATCCAAAACTAGTTGGAAGTGACTATTAGACCTCTTTTGCCACAAATTATCAGTTGGCATTAAAACTGTGATATTGCTTTTTCTGTGTTTTGAAAAGCCCCAGGCGATTACAGCCTCCATTCCACTCCCTATTCATCAGACCCATTTGAACATGCTTTCTAGTAATAAAATATGTTTATATTAGTTTCTCAAATGCTGATGTTTAAAAAAATTGTTTAAAAATTGCTGGCTTCGCTTTGTTAACATTCCATTAATTGTGAATTTATTACATATCATATATCCAATACTTGCAAAACTTCTATTTGCTCCAGGAATACATTCATGTGTTTTTTCCTACCTAAAGGTGCCAACACAATAGCTTATTTCCTGTCACTATATATATCTTTAACATAATTTATGCCCCTTTGATTAACTTTCTTGACTGGAATTTTTGGTCCTTTATTAAATTCAGGACCGTTAATAGCATCCATGGCTTGTCAGTGTCTTGTTAATATGTGTCTGCATCCAAATATGATCCCAGCTTTAATCACTCTAATCCTCCCACACATACTGTAATTACCTTTTGTATTCAGTCTTTTAACAAGATGCTGTAGCAGCCTCCCAGCTGGGGTGTTTTAGATTTTTCTCAATTATGACAATCCTGTGAGAACTTTCTGAAGCATCATATTTTGAAATTAAGTTCTGTGGATATTCTGCATTTTGTCTTTAACAGCTTTTGCCTTGAGGTACCATTGCAGTGTAAAAACAGGTTTACATTACATAGAGTTGATAAATCCTTAAGTCAGCAATGAATGTCCATAGCTTTAACTGAGCTAGTATAAAAACTATTTACAAATTTTTTAGGTTATGAAACAGTTTTAAGTAAGAAGAGTGAAATAGTGGCTACTGTTTGCAGTATTGTTTTACTTATACTTGTGCACAAAAAATTAAGATTATTGACATTAATAAATTATTGTCACATTTAAGAACTGAAAAACATCTGGAAAAAAAACCCACAATCACACAGGAGTGGACAGGTTTTATTACCATTCCATCTGTTTCATGTGTACATATAGTGAGACTGAAGAAATAGTTCATTGTACTAGAAGACATTAAGGAACAATTCCAGCCCAGCCTGGTTTCAAGGCACCTTATTAGAGGAATGAGTCTGAACTGGGGCCTGTTGAAGTTTGACTTGATTTCCCCAGTGACCACCCGACTAAACCAGTTTTATTGCTGTGACGAAAAGGGCCCTGGACAGCTTCTGCAGAAGCCATGACCCTTAAATGGCATAAAAAAAGTTTGAAAACAGCTTTGACATGAGTGCTGCTCCTGAGTTAACATCTTGACTCATCATTTAAACAGAAGTGAGCATTGTTCTACAAGAACGACCTATTAAGCAATAATAGGTCCATTGTTGTGGATTTTCTAGCTAACAGATGATAATTGAAGGCTTAACTCCCCTCTTGCACCTACTATCTTGTACCAAGTAGTTGCAAGTTATTATCTGACAAAGGTTCTCTTTATTATAAGTAACACACATGTAAAGAGCACTAAGAAAAAATTCAACTAGGTTCCTATTGTTTGGCAACAAATATATTTTTGATTAACAAAGAAAAAAGAAATAAAAATACACAATAATGATTTTCTACTCTACATCTGCAGCTATGTTTTTTTGCTCACAAAAATGCATATCAGTAGCTTATGAATATTTCCAATAGAACCAGCACCACAAGATACTCCATAACTGAGCTGTGTTGTAATCCTATAACATATAGCTCACTGAATGACAGCCTCCCCCAGTCAGCTGAGCGACTTCATAGTCTTTAACAGTCTCTGAGCTCAGCTCAAATCTGATTTATTTTCCTCACGCTTCTAAGATTTTGAATGCCTCAAAAACTGACTTCTACATTCAGATGTAACAAATTGCTCTCTGGAGGGAAAATGGGCTAGTGCTACGCAGAAAGAGCAAATCTTTTCTCCATCTACAAACAAAAAATCCAGCACGGCCCTTGGCAGATCCAGCTGCTGTCTGCAACCCTTGAGTGAGTTTAATGTGACACACAGCTTTTTTGAATGATGTTGTGTTATTTTTATATATCTGCCTATACGTCCCTGTAGTAGTCCCAACACAAATGAAACACATCCATGTAATAAAATGTAACTGAGTAAGTCTATCTCAGTTTTTCAAATACGGCTAAAGTAAAACAATTCCATGAACTAAGTGACACTAAAATCTACAAAAATAACCTACTGGATGTCCCAAAAGTTCTGTTCAGCAGCTGGACTTGTTTCTTAGCTCTGGAGAAAACGTTCTGCAAATCACAAAACCCTAACCCTTTTGTTGGTGTTTTGTGAATTTTTTGAGTGTACTGTATTTTGGAAATATGTTTCTTGTGTAACACTGAATGTTAAAGTAGTAATGTAAGGAGGCTTCTATTAGTTTAGAGACTCATTAATGCAAATTTTTTATTAAAAAATGTATTTACAAAAACATTTATTTATCAAGGCTTAATATTATTTGATGGAATTGTGATTTGTCAAGTGATTAAGTAAATTAGCGCCATTAAGCACCTTCACTCCTATTTAGAGTAGAGCAGCTTCTCAGTTGTGAGGATTTGCTGATAACCTGTTTTAAAGTGTATGTATGCAGACCATACATAGAAATTACATCTTGGTCATTTTCATTAAATTTATTTGATATTTTAATTTAAAAAAAGACTAAAAGGCAATTAATCTGATCAAAGGGTATTAATAAACTATTGATTAATAAAACTAACTCTTAGTTGCATCATTTTCCTGAATTGACACGGCTACAGCATATGTATGACACACATATGTACACATTAGTGTAGTTGGCAAGACTCCACATAAACTTCCGATTTTTTGATTTTCTTTTTTTTTTTTACCCACATGGTATACTACAATATTCTTGTTGCATGACTTTCTGAATTTTAATATATTCTCTGCTGAGTTTTCCCAATGTCACATCTTCGAACTGTTGCCAAAAAGCCTAAAACACAAAATAGTTCTAAACTACAGTTCAGACCTCACGTTTAGTTTTGTTGCTGTTATTCAGAATATCAGAATGTATACTGTGCAGTGGGCCTATCCACGCAACTGTATAGAAAGTATTATTTGTAAATGGTGACCATTGTGGGCCATCGGCAGTTACATTCATAACAACATCCTATCCTCCATCTAGATGCTGAGCATGAAGACAATGCAGGATTTTACCTGGTAATCTTCCAGCATCGACAAATGCATGGCTGGCCATCTGTGAAAACAAAAAGTGCTAACAGCTAAAGTGTGAAAATCACAGGTGCTTCTGTTGTATAGGTGTCAATTATAAAAGACTTGCAAACAATTTTAGCTTCTTCAACATGGAGACATAACAAGCAAGTAACACACAGTAGGACTGATACAAAACAAAATACAGCAGGAGCTCATGCATAATACAGACACAGCATTAAAGTGGTAATAACCACAAAATGCTAGAGATTGTAGTGTAACAGAACTGAGCAGGTTAAAATAAATTGATCCATTCTGAGAAGACCATAAAACACTTACAGCATAGTGATATCTGTTGGGTTCTTTTTCTTGGCCTCAAATAAAGAGCACTTGTGACTTAAAAACATGCATTTGCTTTGCAGAAAGAGTTGGTGCCCCACTACATCCATATTTATAGCTGTGTCATCTAGGGCCCAGGGTGCCAGACTGGCAAGCAGACAAAACAAAGCTGTCCATAAGAACACAGAGAAGAACAGAGATAGTAAAAATTGCATTTATTTTCTGTGTGTCTACTGTATGCATGGCAGAGTGTGGTGTGTTTCAGGGTCTACTGTACAGTACATTGACATTACTGTGAACTTTATTAAGCCATGCTTGTATGCTGCACCCTGTACTTTCAGCATAGAGGTCAGATTTTGAATCCCTTTCACTTGATCAGAGGCACTTATCACTGAACATTTAAAGAAATGCCTGTGGTCTGAGTGCTATTCTTCCCTCTCAGAGCTACTGTAAAGAGCAATGGGACAACCTATGAAGGTGACACTTCAGCACCCTGAACAAGGCAATGCCCAGCCTGCATGGTATTGATATTCTTTAAAATCCCCAGCCAGTTACTGAAGTGGCGCCTTGGTGGTTCTCAGTTCTTCAGTTTTACAGTGTCCAGTATGATTTGCTTTGTTTGCAACATGAATTGTGATTCATATTTCTGTGTTTTGTTGCACATAATAATGCTACATATCCTAAAGTACTGGAGCCGTCACTGCAGTGGCTGCTTATAAAAGAGCTTTTAGTTGAAACTGGAGAATCAAGGAAACCTAACCAGTCAATCACTTCGTGAAGCAATCCTCCAGAACTTTTTCTCTTATTCCAGTGTGCCAGTGGAGAACTTGGGCAAAGTTAATATTGAATTTCTGTTGCTTTCTCTTTTGCTTTCTAAGAACTTTTTCACCTTTTTAGCTCGGTAATTTAAGATGATATAAGTTATTTAATGGATCTGATTTCCTGTTATAGTACAATTTATTAAAGAGATTTCCTCTCAGAGCAGAGGGAAGGTCAACTTCTCTGCATCTCTGTAGGCTACATCTATTCAATAATGTAAGGAGGAAGATCACACTGCTGCACTGTCAGTTTTGCCTTTGTAAAAGTAAAGGAAAACGTTTTTCTTCTTAACACTTCAATCAAAATCAGGTGAGTTCAGGGATATTTTTTATTTGCAGGGGAGACAAACTTGTAATGTCATGCAACTGAAAAAAATTCTATGTAAATTATATCTATGTGTGTAAAACAACACTAGACCAGTATATATGCTTCTTGGTTGTTGATCTACAGAAACAATGAACTTGATTTTAGCTAGAGATCATGGTGGTATTTGACAGAGGAAGACAAATAGACATAGTTTCATTGGTCTTATTTGCAATAATATCAGCACAAGATTAAAGACCTTGTCTTGAAGGCTATTGAAAGCTCAACTGAGATAGTAATTGAATGGAAGAATCTGAGGGAAAATGTGGCTTTTTACTTCTTGCTTAAATGAGCTCCAGCCAAATGAAAATATCTTTTGTAGATTTACTTTCAGTCCAGCTTTGCAGCTATTGTGCAGCATGATTTCCTGACTAGCCTGGGGTGTTGTGAATAAGCCTTTGATGCAGGCCAGTCACTTACTATAGACAGCAGAAAAAAACAAATTTAACAGATCAGTTAACATGTTCAGCATATTAAAATGTACAAAAATTGCACGACGGTGTCAGCTGGGAAATGGTGTTAGAAGCTATCTGACAGGCAAAAAAGTAGGCAGTCAAAACATTTTGCATTACATTTCCTTCACAGGTAGTCTTGATTCTGTACGAAGCCTAGGGAAATGTACTACAGCCCTTCTTCTTACTTGACTATGCATAGATGCAAAAAATTCACATACTGTACATAACACACGTATGAGTTATGTTCTATAATATCATCTTTAAAGGTATGTCATCCATACACAGAAGATACAGCTTCACTTACAACTGACCCTCACTTAATGTGCACTGTAAGCTGTGTTGCCTCAAATGTAGCCTCATTAAAAGCAATGGTGACAACAATAGCAAAAAAACAGTAAACTAAATATAATTCTCCTCTATTTTAATGCTTGTTAGAGACACCAGATGTACAACATTGTAAATCTCATACAAAAGTACTGTTAAGGGTGTTGGGGGTGCTGGAGCCATTCCCAGCAGTTACTGGGCAAGACACAGGTACGTCACCATGTGTCTAGAGACAGACAACCATTCACATTTAGAGTATAGTATACACTCTTTTTACATGTGCAGTAGAACACAACCTACAGCATATGATACTATTTTATAAATAGTTATAAAATGTTCATGTTTTATGGCTCACAGTTAATTGATACAGGTTTTAATAGATTTGTAATCATAAATCAAACAGCAGAAATAACAGTTTTGTGGTTTTTTGTGTTAATTTTAGCAAATATTCTCTTCTGTTCCTTCCCCATCTTCTGAATATTGTGGCCTGTAGTGAACTTGTCTATTCAACGTGCTTTAGCTTCGTAAGGTTTTAAAAAGTTTTATAAAATTGCTTTTCAGTTAATGGGAAATATAATGCACATTTACTGTATAGCATATCATGCTATACAGTCTATTTCCGTGACAAGAAACATTAGAGCTATAGGAGTTTCAGGACACTTAATGCACAGTAAATTACTCTGCATCAGCCAGGCTACATGTTCATCATAGAATCTAAAACTCATATTGATATTTGTGTCTGTAATATTCTATTCAATATATGTAATATGCATATGACCCTCTCTTAATTAAAATGCCACTGATTAAGCTGTAATATATCATGCGTTTTAGTAATAGTAGTAGCCACAGCAATAGCAGGATAGAGTAAATCACTTTGTGTTTGCTCTTTGACCAAAAGGGAAAAAAATGTTTGCCCAGTTCACCTGTAATGAGCACAGCCCCAAGGTGTTGTAGAAAGAGAACTGCATTCTCCTACTACAGCTTCCTCATTAGCATGACCCTGTCTGCCCCTAAGGTTATAAATTTATATTGTGTTGTGCAAGTCATGGCATGTCACTGTATGCTCTAGGTCACATGAACTGAACTTTCACACAATATAGAAAAGAAATGAGTGAGGTTATTGGAGGATTACTTTGCCTGCCAACTTAAACAAAAGAATAAATGAGTACAAAATGTAGTAAGTCATCTCAATTACAGCGCATGTACTTGTGTGTATTTCAAGACGGCATCATCCAATGTTATATTTCTACATACATTTTTTTTGAAAATGTCTTTTTCACTGTTTCTTGCATTTACTTAATCCTGCATTCAGGATGTTACTTCAGGAAAAGTACAACTATATTAGCTCAAAAATATACTCTTTATGCACAATAGCTAATTTTATATCAGCATAGGATTATAATTAGTAATATACAGTATTAGTGTACAGTATTGTGTTCATCACTTTAATGTTTAAATATGAAGTATGAAGAAGTAAAGTAAATACTTATACGAAATACAAATACAAATACAAATCCCTCAAAAATTACAGTACAGTTTAGTACAGTATTTACGTAAATGTACTTAGTTACTTTCCACCACTGCATTTTATTAGCATATCATAGAACATTTCACCAGTTTGCTTGATTTAAAACTATGACTATTTCAATGTGACAAAATGAACAGATTGTACATACATAGTGGTCCTACTTGTTTCAGGCCATCTTTCTTTGTGAGCGTGCTCTCACTAATGATGTCTGAAAGCGACGGGTTGAAAGATAAAGGTTAATCACTATGTGTCCAAGTGTTAGAACATCTAAATCCTTTCTGCAGTACCTTTATTTGTATTCCTAAAAAGTACTTGCATGTCCCCTGTAATTGCTTGTAGAAGGGCAGTGATTCAGGATGAAGTAAAAGTAAAGGATGTTTTGTTGTGTTTGTAAAGACCACAGCATTGGAGGCTTTTGCTCTGAAGAATGGTAAATCATTTGTTGTGCTCATCCAGTAATTTCCCTAACTAGGGCTGCAGCTACTGACTAATCCATCCACCCACTCACTATCTCACCCACTTATCTTATCAGTGGGGTGAGGCCTAGCTGACATTGGGACAAATGTGGGGTACATGCCACAAGTGATCTAAACTTAAAATGATACAAAACATTTTGCTCAATAAAAACTTAATCAGTTGTGAAAACTCCAATTCATTAACACTTGATCAAGTTCATAATATATCGCTTATTTTAGCACCACAATATTTCTGCTAAATTAAATGATAAAGCAGGCTGAGCAAACATTACATGCTGAACATCTGTTTAGACTATCTTACGGACATGTGTAGGCATTTACAGGTATCATGGAGATGTTAAATTTATATTATTGGTTCTTTACCAAAGAATTTCTATCATTGGGGAATAGTTATAGTGTTAGTGACCTTACTGCAATCCATCATATATAGTACACAGAGCTACAAACCGTTATGAAATGTATTTCTACTATTTGTATTATGTGCTGTCATACATTCAATAGTCCCCTTGTTTGATTTATTACAGTTACAGTAACACTGTCATGAGATTCTTAGTTTTAAACTAGAAAAAAGACTATATTGTACTTTTTCTTCTAAGAGAGTACATATACTTTTTCAGCCGTGCTAAGAACATGCCTTTGAGGTTTTGCTGCACTTTATTGTTGATGTGAGCAAGGTCTCATAGTTCAATTTGCCACTGACCTGTACTGCACAGAGCCATTCTAGACAGTGCAGTACCACTTTGCAACCTGCCAGCATCAGGTTCCTATAAAAACTGTGCAGTTGAGATGAATCACTCAAGACTGTGCCCCAGTGGCCTTGTAGAGACTTTGTTAGAGTTTATCAGGGTTTCTCAGGTGGATAGACTGGAGCTGGAATCTGATTGGTTATGTTTATTGGAGTAAAAATATTTTATTATTATTGTTTTGTGCAGAAGAAGGACCTGGGTTTGAATCCACGGAATCTACCTAAATTGTCGGTCAGTGTGATTGTGAGTGTGACTGGTTGTTTGTCCATATGTCAGACCTGTGATAGACTGGCAACCTGTGCAGGTGTACCCCGCCTCTCGCTCAATGACAGCTGGGATAGGCTCTAGCAATCCCGCAGCCCTTGCAAGGACAAGCAGTTATGAAAGTGGATGGATGGATGGATGTTTTGTGCAGAGATTTTCCTTTCCTCTGGGACAAACTTGTAATTTAGTCGTATCTAAATTAAATAGAATCTGCGTGACTTGCTGCAATTCTTTATTTGAACAAGCGAATCGAGGTAAACAAAGCTTAACCATGGACGCTTTTACAGTATAGAACAGTGTTGTTTTTGAGATTTAATCCTCTCAAGATATTATTCTCACTTGCAGGTTTGTTTTTAGTCTGCTTTTGTCTTAATTGTAGTTTGGCCTTGAAGCAACATGAATAAACATTCACCCAAAACATGAGCTGCTCTTCACACTTGTACAATATTTTTTGTTTTGCAGTACAGACAAAAAGATTGGAATAAAACACCATGTGAGATAAAAAGAAGATATAGTGAAAGCATCTTTTTACAGCCTAAGGAACTGATTTTTGTGCAGACCTGCCTGCCAGTCTGATTCTGATGTTGAAAACTGCCAGAAAAGATTGTTATAAATCTCCATTTTGAACATTGAAGCACACACGGAAGAGCCAGAAGCAAGATTTTCTATTTTCCCACTACAAATGAAAATCTACTCACATAATAACAGTGCAGCTGAGTGTACGGTAGGTTTGGATTTAGCTAAATGTATAGTCTTTAAACATTTTCTGCATTTTCTGGCACATTCACTCCAATCTGTCTCCTCACACTCTACCGTTATAATTAAAAACAGCAACTATGATAAATCTGCTTTTGTAATTACTCAGCAGTTCTATTTCATTCACCACTGACTGTCAGTGCCAGTTATTATCTGCATAATGAGACAGTTTTTGTAGACAATGTAGAGCTGTGCTTGAGTGAAATCATGAATGTTTAATTACATAATAATAAATGACTCTGAAACTATTTAGTGACCTCATGTCTGTCCTGCCTTAAATAACGAATTCTGAAACATTAGAGATTTGATCAGGTAGTGTAGGCAGACATACACCTAGAGTAAAACAAAATGATGCAAGATTAACTTGTAAAGACATTGTCTTAGACAGCATCGAAAACAGTGAATCTCACTAAAAACAGAAGTAAATCTAAACAACGTGTGTGAGGTTGTGCAATTTTGGCAGACTTGACTCCAGCAGAAAATTATGTCTGTTTTATGTCTCTTACTTCAGTGTGATGCTACTGTAAGATGTCCTTTGCGTAGAAACGTCCAGCACTGCGCTATGGCATGTTTGTATTTTGCAGATACGCAGGCTTAAATGAATAGTCCATAATTTGGGAAACACTGTTTCCAAAAACATATATTTGTAAGAGTTATTGTAGATTCAATGTAGAAGTCAATTTTGATACCACTCTCAAATATCTCAAATAAGTTGAAGAACACAGGTGGTTAGTGTATCTTTGCTAAATAGTGGAAACATGAGGAAGCGGCTAGCTTGGCTCTGTCTAAAACAGGTGTGGTCAGTCCGGGTCCTCGAGGGGGCCCTTGAGGAACAGGATTGGTTACTCCTGGTCTAAAGGTTAACACCGCAGGTCTAAAGTTTAACCAAAGCACATTATTTTCTATTTATTAAATTCATGCAACAATAGAAAACACATTATTTGTGGTTATGCAGGAGGGTATGTACATGACCCCATAAAGACGTTAAAGCAAAAAAATGTACTCAAAATGAGTTAGAAGACAGTGGTGAGTGATGGACAGTAGACGGGAGACAGCATTGTTTTACTGAGCACTTTCGATGTGGAGGTTCACCAAATCACCAGGGAGGCCATGTTCCATATGGTATCATGATCAAATAACATTAAGCCTAAGGGGCCAGAGGGAGAAAGTGCCCAGGGGCACTGTGATTTTGAAAACAATGGCCTCTCCTATGCCGTGTTGCAGTTCACTGGAGGATTATTCAGCTGTAGTTATAGTCATTAATGCATCTTGACTCAGCTATTGGGAGAGTTGTTTGATCTGCTGCAGAGACAGTTGAGCACTGTCTTAAGAGAGTGAAGAGAATATTAACCGTGAAAAACATGATAATTAGTTTAATAACAGTGAAAGAAAGTAAACAGTTTCATCAAACAACTAAGATTTAAAGCATCGATTTTAATTTGTTATAAAAGAAATTGCAGTATATATAGTTCTAGACATAATTGAAGATTATGTTGAAACATTTAGACAATAAAAACCACTCTGTAACCAAGTTATAAAACAATCCCATTCCAGGCAGAGCTGAAAAAGGTCCAAACCCACAAATACTCAGTATTAGTCTCAGTATTAGTCCAACATCCATAATATTTTACCACAGCTCCTACTGTACCACTACTGTACTGTACAACCACAATATGACAATATGACAAAAAAAAAGTTAATTTAGAAACATAACTGACCACAAACAGACAGGACATGATGGCAGAATCTCATTTCATAGTGAGTGACCCTGAGAAATATCCAGACTCACTGAGCACAGCCTGAATGTGAGGACAGGAGGAGGACAGACTGTTCTGACTCAAGGAGAGTTACAAATTGTCAAACACACAACACAAAAACACATAGTATGCAGTCATGACAGGTATAGAAAGCTGCTCTTCTCTTCTCAGGAATGGTTATTACACTGACAAATTCACATACAAAAGAAATACAGTTGTTAGTACATGCACCTATTATCATTTTTCCTTCTAATGAAGCATTTTTTTTCTTATTTATACAATGTAGTTGGAGCAGCCAAGATTTAGATTGACATGTGACCTTTCTGCCTGTCTGTTTTACTGTAAATTACTTTTTGCAGAGTTGCCAGTTTTGAAGTTAGCGTTTAGCATTCTTATTAGTCGAATAAATCCAAAATACTGCACCATATGCCAGGTCTCAGAGGCACAGAGTCTCTAGAGGATCTTAAATTCTCTGTGCTCAGTAAAAGTACATTTTAGCTGTTCCAGTGGGGAAGCTCAGATGTGGAGCCAAACTGCTACACGAAAACAAATGACACTGTGTATTTTCAAATGTTTCAGTTCTACTAGAGAAACAATAAAAAACCATGCAGAGAAGCTAAATCTGGCAATGTAGGCAGTTTAAACGGAATACAAAGTATATTAATAGTTTGATAAATGTTTTATTTTACCTCACATATGGTTAAGATTCTGGGTTTTGATTCTGAATATAATGGTATGAGTGTTGTCTCTGACATTAAACCACTTTTCCCTCAAACTGAAGCATTGGCATTCGATAAACGGCAGGAAGTTTGTTATGATCTTCATTATAATCCTCCTGGCAGGAGTTCTTTAGCATCTTTTCTTTGCCCTGGTGTGATGGATCTCAAAGATCTGCAAAGTATGTGAAGGGGAAACAGCTTGCCTGGAAGACCCATACTTTTCCCAAAAGTCAAAGACTGTACAACCACAATAAAGGCTCTGGTAGACTGTACTTAAGCTATATTTACATACAGCTACAGGCTTTAATGTAAAATGTTTTTGTGTTGATATTTTTGTCAGATCCTGATTTGGTTTGTTCACACATTTTTATGGAAACATCTGATCTGAGTCACTTAGGAATAAAAGATTCACTTCAGCACTGTGAGGGATCATAGACTGGGGCAAAACATTTGAGCCTAATGATAAATCTAGATAAAACGATAGCCCTTTTTTAACATGTTCACAAAGTTCCATAGTACTTCATGGTGATGCCATTACATTTTAAGTATTCTGTTATACAAATATGAATAAAGAATTTACCTTAGAGGTGTAAATAAAGCTATGTTGTCTTTAACTTATCAAATAAAATCAAGTTAATTATATTGCTATATAATATATGATAAATTGAATAAAGCTTCAGCTTAAGTGACTGTTCCTGCACAGTATATTGTGCTATCTAGCCTTTATTTCTTGCTGTGGTGTGTCAGTATATGCAGTTTATCATAAAGGGCATATGTATCTAGATGCTTCACACAGTGAGAATAGCATTTTGGAACAACTGTTGGCTCAGGACATTAGCATTTTTATTTTTGCTTGTGTCCTTGAACCATTATTGTTTGCCACAACTAGAAACATTGTATTGTATGGTATTATGGTAATTTCCTCTATCTATTTGCACAGCATTTAGCAGACTGCTGCTACTTGCAAAAATGGCTTAGTTGAAGCACATATTATTAGTGTGTATGCACCTTTATCTTAAAGCATCATAGCTACAATTCCTAATTCCTGAAAGTGCCAAATGTGAGAAGCTGGTTTATATATTTTTATATACTTTGCATTTACTAAGCTGAAAATACAATGGAAATACAACTACGGCAAAAAATAATTGATGATATCTATTCAAGTGTTCTGTCACTTTCAATTTGAGTCAAAGGCTTTGCGCACATTGTCCC
Organism: Helostoma temminkii; assembly: GCA_900302695.1. Classification (NCBI taxonomy): domain Eukaryota; kingdom Metazoa; phylum Chordata; class Actinopteri; order Anabantiformes; family Helostomatidae; genus Helostoma; species Helostoma temminkii. Next base: position 91,755 of record OMLM01014672.1, read on the forward strand.
TAGATATTTCAGGTGAAAGAAAATAGAATAGAACACATGGATTTGGTGCAACATTCACCATGTCTTCCTCCACTTATCTTTTCATTTATCATCTTCGGTTACTGTGCCCATTGAACTGAATACATGGCCTTGAACAACACTTCAGATGGTACAAGCTTTTTCTTTGACGTGAATCATTTAGTCGCTGCATCACAGGAAAAAAAGACAGTATTGATTTCATTTGCTGGATCTTTTCATGATTGAAGTGATGTGCTGTATTTTTCTAGAAATACAAAATCACATATTTTTATGTTAGACAATATGCCATATGTGTTCGTTTAATTGTTGGATGTCCATTAAGCTCTTATCTCTGCAGGGGGCCTTGTGGACACATTGCCAACTGCTTGAAGTACATGCCTTTCTGGACAGTGCTGGAATTAGCATCTCTATCTTAGTGGCTAAAGCCATCTGGCTGTAAAAAGCCATGACATGTAATAATCAAAAATGTAATGATTGAAAACTCCTGAGCAGCATTATTAAGGATTAATAGTATCATTTTGTTATCAGAAGTTCTGCCTGTCAGTTTAATTGCATTTAAAACAGATGATTGTGTTATAATAATTCTGTTTGCAATTAATTAATGTGTCTTGAGTTACATCTGCACTCACAGGCCAATTCATGCTGAAGCCACTTACTTTCCATGTTATTTTGGTTTCAAATAGTTTATTTCACTTCAAATGGCACTGACATGCTGTGTCAGGACAGGCTGAACTTTTTTTGGACAGAGTTTCATTTGTGTTGCGTTAGATTTTCTCTATCCTGTATGGTAGCTGTAATACGAGCCCTAGAGCTGCATGTCTCTCAGTACCCTGCTTCCATTCCTGCAAATCACCTCTGTTCATGTTGGAAGATGTAACAATTCAAAAATACATGAAATACAGTACATGTATATTTATTCGCTGTGGTATGTTATATAAACAATATGCATCCAGTACCAACAAAATGCTGATTCAGGAGGGGCTAAATTTTGAGAGCAGTGGTAAAAACACTGGCTACTTACTATCCAAATGTCCACTTTTTCATTGTTTATTTGGTGATCAATAGAGAAGGTTGGTGTGTAGTGGTTAGCACTGTCGCCTCACAGCAAGAAGGTCCTGAGTTCAATTATGGGTCTGTGTGGCATTTGCATGTTCTCTCCAGGCACTCTGGCTTCCTCCCACAGTCAAAAACATGCAGTCAGGTTAATTGGAGACTCTAAATTGCCCCTAAGTGTGAGTGAGAGTGTGAATGGCTGTTGTTGTCTATATGTGGCCTTGTGATGGACTGGCGACCTGTCCAGGGTGTACCCCGCCTCTTGCACGTATGACAGCTGGGATAGGCTCCAGCACACCCGCGACCCCTATAGGGACTAAGCAGTTCAGAAAATGGAAGGATGGATAGAGAAGGCCTGAGGTCTGAAAAGGTCTGACCCTGTGATATAGAGATGCATGGTAGCCAGTCTTAATTGTGTTTATGCCTCACAGCATAAACTTATAATATAAATTATCCAGAGCACTGTGCTAAAGAAGCAGGTTTTACTACTGGGATTGGCAAATGAAATAGGCTTTTCCTTTTGTGTGTTGGCTTTGGATCCTGACATACTGAAAGAGAATGCATATTTCATGACACAGCTTTGGGAGTGAGGGAGATGGCAGGGTGGTGGATTGAAGAGAACCTGTGCTCTTTGAGGTACACACACAGAGCACACTTTTCCCCCCCAAAGAAACTTGTGTGATGCAATTTGTGTGATTGTGTCTGTGTTTATAAAACACTTCTGTGTGTCCAGGATGTGCATGTGTAGTTGTTCAGTGTGACATCAAGTTCTCTACAGAACGTGGTTTAACATAACTCCAGGACATTACAAGTAGCAACATGTCTTATAAAAAAGATTTGGTAATCAAATTTACATTGGCACCAGTCAGACAGAACAGAGTGGGATAAAAAGATTCAGTATTTGTATTTGTGCAGCGACAGAGCTTTTATGATTTTGCCTTTAAACACCACCACAGTAGATTTTAAATGAAACAATTAAAATGTGATCAAATTGTAGCTGTTTGTTTGTGCATATTTCTGCTTTCAGTTTTGTCTTCAGTAAAGGTGAAAAGCAGTAATATTGGGTTGAGATCAGACTTGGCCATTGAAAAATATTCCACTTTGTTGCCTTCAAAAAGCTCTGAGTTGCTTCTGCATTATATTTAGTGTCATATTAGTTTTGTAGATTTTGGCTGAATTTGAGAAGAGAGTATAGTGAGAGTATAGTGAAAATGGAGGTACTCTGCTTACAGCCCAACTAAATGCTAAAAATAATAAAAACTAAATGCTAAAAAAATGTTGTATTTCCACTATGTAAATGTCATCTTTTAAACTACAATAAACCATTGGTTAATAAAAAGTATTCTGTCATTTAATAGCTTATAACAGTAAATACACAGTTTTCTATAATTAAAACATACAAAATCCTTAATCTGCATTCATTAAGTCACTTTATATGTTGCAAACATCATCTTTTACATTACATACAACAAAGTCAGATAATGTCCTTACATCTAATTTTATTCCTGTTAAAAACTAGTTAAATGAGACACATTACGCTTTTAAACTTTAATTTTACAGAACACCCATTTTAAAATCCAGATTTACTGTATAATAAAAAAGATGGTGAATGTCTGTACTTTGATATGATACATTTCTGTAAAGAAAACAGTCTTTTACAGTGGGTTGACAGAGGAGCCACAGTACAGCTTGTCAAATAATGAGTGCCAGATTCCCCTGCATAATGAATCATCATGAATACTGATCTTTCCATAGAAGGAAAAATCTGTGGTGACAGGAGGGTCATGCTCGGCCATTTACATTAACTGTGACCGTGCATTAGGAGTGCTTTGGAGGAAAATCTTCAGAGTGCATTAATGGTGTGCAGAGATGAACAACCCTGTGTAATGGAAGCTTAATTACTTCCTGTCACATGTTCAACTCCCACAGCTGCTTTTACTTCATTGATACATCTGTGCGTGGCTTCATAAACCACCTAAACCCCTATTAACAGGGTGATAAGAGCTTCATTAGAAACATATGAGATATTAAAGAAATGATCTTTTACTGTTCCCAGAGATTCCCAGAGCTAGCCAAGTAGAGTCCAGTACCTGTAGTACCGATTAGCCTTTAATTCTGTTCTTTCACATTGAGAGAAAATGCTATAGTGCTTTACAGCCTACTTTACTGTTTAACATTATTATAACAGATCTTCTGATGCATGGAGTTGTGGGGTAGCCATCTGAAACACAGTAGAGAAGCACAAGGTCGATTTGAGATAACACAGGTCGCAAGTTAAAAGGATGCATTTCTTTAGCTTATGTAAAAGTAAACTGCATATGACACTTTATGTACTAATCATCTATCAAGAAAAACATTAAAAACCACATCACCACATCACATTTGTATATCACCGCCAACCAGTAAAGTTGCAGTTTATGTGCAATTCTGTCCAGACTTAATTGTATAAAATTTAGGCATGAGTCCAAGAGGACCTTTGTGCCAGTTGTAATGAAATTCCCTCTGGGCATTTCTGAAATGTAATGTTGGTAAAAATGAGACATACATGAGGTCCCTTGACCTTTGACCATCAAAATCTAATATGGCAGCTATGAAGTAATAGCTGTCAAGTTCTGTGTGTTAGATCCTGGTTTATACATTCTTTTTTCTCTATTCCTTTATATTCTCTTGCTCTTTCTACCCTCAGTTCCTGGTTTACACACGTCTTCACTGTGTTCTCTCTCTGGCCTCCATCTCTAAGTCACAATCTAGTTCAGCTCCAACGAGTTTTGCCCACACAGTCACCTGCCAACACTGTCTGTGTTAAATTCATTTAGTACTAAATCCAAATACTGCACATTTACAAATGTGTTTGGTTGTGAATATGATCATGTTTTTTCTTTGTTTTTTGTTTTGTGAATGAATGAAAATGTTTAGCAATGCCATAATAAAAAATGGAGATTGTACTGCAAGGTCAGATTTTTTGGTATAACAGAATAACTAGATGTTGTAGATGAAACAAATCTGGCTAGATTTTGTTTAGTATGATTGTTCTGTTTGAATGTATTTTGGACTTGCCATTTATGTTTCAACATTTTGTCATTACATTACTTTGTTGCAATTATGTTCACTACAAAAGTGTATTTGTGATCAAATTTCAGTTGTGCATCCATTCATCCATTGTCTGAACCACTTGAGCTCACAAAGGTTGTGGGAATGCTGCTATCCCAGTTGTTATTGGGCAAGAGGTGGTGTACAACCTGGACAGGTCAGAGTATGGATGTATAGAAGCATATTTCCAGTGCTGAACCCAGCAGCCAGTTCACTGCAAACACAGACTATAGAAGCCAGCTTTCTTCATTCACTCCCTGCCACATTGTTGTAACACCATAAGCTTTCTGGACGGCTTATCTGTTTCATCAGTCCCACTTTATCTGTTTCCTCAAATAGTTACATGGTTTGTAGTTGATGTCCATGCATTTATGGACCCTCATTTACTTCCATGGTCTTTGTGAAGAACATCTAGAATGAGCTTGTGTGGACTACTCACATTAGCTGGTGTTTTGTTTGCTCACTTCTTGCTTTATCAAGTCAAGTCACTCTTGTTAGGTTTGGTCTCACTGTTATTCACCTTCTCTCGAAGCTTTACTTACCTGCTGCCTGCTCTGCAGACTCAATGTCATTAAATAGAGAATGTCTTCTAATGGTCCTGCACTCGAGTCCAGATACATACACCTGACAGTGGCATGAGTTCAGGCAGAGAACTTAAGTCGTACTTGCAGTAGCTATTTGAGTTTTTTCACAGCAGACTTTTTGGACAGTTATTGGTTGGTGCCTAGATAACTGAGCAGGTCTAGCAATAAAATAAAGTTGCCTACCAACCAAGTGCACTGTACTTACCTGAGCAAAAATACATAGATTTTAAATAAAATTTTAGTGAAGGCACAATAGACACAAATCTACTCTTTGCTTTTAGTCACACTGTCATGATGGTTAGTGACATAATGGAACCTCACAGTAGTTTATGCAGGTACAGAACTATATTCAAAGTTGTGTTACATATACAGTACAATAGTATATTATTATGATTCATCTCCATATAAGTCTGACATTCATTCATTCCGCATACTCAAGTTTTGTCACAGCACATCAACACTACCTGTGCCTGTGGAAGTTAACTTACTTTTCCCAATCCTTCTATAACATTAGTATTTGGGTCTGGTTTCAGAAATTCTGCAGTATATGTCTGTGTCTATTCACTGTTGTGTATCTGAGCCTTTTTTTCAGGGTGTCCGAGCTCAGGGACAGTTCATGTAAAGCTTTAATTCAGTCTATCATATAAACAGAGCCACACCACTAACCATAACTGGTGGATTACTTGAAAATCATCGATGAGATTAGTGGCCTTTTTGAGCTCTATTTTAAATTCAGCCAAATTTAAAATATATCTAGAGATCTCCTAAATATTGCATTTTGCAGACAAGGTGCATCCTGCTAAAAAAAATCCATAAATAATTACAGTGTATGTCAGGTACTGCAAGACCTTGCCACTCTCCAAAGATTATGTTTATTTTGTGGTTTTGTTAAAGACAAAATGAAAATTAAAGAATGTGTCATTCAGTTCATTCACTACCTGGGAATATCATGGATTTTAGAAAAATTCTCTTCCACACCTTTTGCTCTGTCCTTTGATGCCAGACATGCAGTGGCAGCCACCATAGAAGTGACCCGTAATTGATCTCTCCTCCATCTAGCCTTCATTATTCCTGTGATGGCTGCTGTGTTCCCATTTCATTCTACTCTGGGATGTTGCTAAATGAAACTCAGTAGGCATTCTGCAAGATGAACCCCCTGTCTGTGTTTACTGCATGACATGAAGTGTTATTTCTGGTGTGAATACAGTATATAGCTTACAGTGTAAATTAAAACATTTTTTAGAAACATCATAACGAGATCACTGACTTTGGTTAGTTTGATACTTGCTCTGAATAGTAAAATATGGTTGTCAAGGAGATAATAGAGATGGTCACAGTTCCTCGTGGTAAAGCAGCCTTCCTTTTTTTTTCCACAGAAAAATATAAAATAATCTTTGCTTTCTTATTTGTTCTAGCTTTGACATTTTCATTTTGCATGTACAGTAATCCATCTCACATTATCGTTTCATATGTTTTTTGTATAAAAGGGACATTTTAAGATGGCAAAGTGACAGTTACTGTATATGGCTTCATGTAATAAGAAGACTCATTTCACACTTTTTAGTCCTGAGCCCCTTAGAGTTTCCCACACATCAAAGCTGAATTACTGAAGTGTACTTTGCATTTCTGACTTTATTTGAGGCTCAGTATTTCTACATTGCTCACTACTTCTGAGGAGAGGTATGATGAGGAAAAACACCTTCAAATAGGTCAGCAGAGAGACCAATCAGCCGTAGCACCATCTGTCCCTCTAATGACTACCTGGCTGCTCTGTGATGTGACATGGTTGGCTGGAGAGGCTCTATAGCAAACATCCTCTCATTAAGTCTGTGCATTTCTACCCAACACTGCACAACTGATGACACACGATCAGGCCTGTCTCTTTTTAACACATAAAAAGAAATTCCTATCATGCCCCTTCATTAACAAGGAAAAAGGATGTAATGATTATTCAGTATGTATTCGATAAAAAGCGAACATATTTTGTTCTCACTCTGTTAAAATTAGAATACATTCCTCTTCTGTGGTTTCATAACCCTCATATGAAAATGTCTGCAGAAGCAAAGTACAGATCTATTTCAAGACTTGTATAATCCTGTTCTTTGGCTCTGTGGATCCCAGTATGGGTAGATAAACTGGATAGAAGAGATCAATAAATTATCACTCATGCTTTATTGCAGTGTTAATGTACCTTAAATCAAAGTCAGCTTAAAGTGTATAACTCAGTTTATTTTCTTCAAATAATTGTTTTAAGAACAGTTTTACATTTATGGTTCTCTATTTGGCAGCCAGTGCCAGTTTATTAGCCATCCCTTTCTAAAACAAAAGCAGTACTATAACTCATACAACAGTCCAGCAACAAATTCCACATTGACAAATCCTCCCTTTGTGGAGTTGAAAATGTTTTGTCCTTTAATGGTCTAATGGATTTCCTCAAAAGTTTCAATAAATAAATGAACCTGCAGCGAAAGGCTGAATTGTTTAATGAAGTAATTCATGGTCTTGTAAGTGCCAATATGAGCTTGTGCAAAGCAAAATAAAACCTCTTTTGTTAAGTGAAGCTTTCAAAGTGAAAAGTTAATTGGTCTTTTCAGTAAGAAATTCCAAGGTAAAAGTGGGTTCCAGGGTTGGTGTATTGCCAGTATCACTATGGCAATTACATTATGCAGTAATTTAATAGCTCATAACACTGTAATGTAGTTTTAAGTAGATTATGAGTGATTATACATGCTAATTAGGGGGACGTACGTGTTACCTTTTGTGTCCATATCAGTTGGTAAGGCACACCCTGGTACTGGGTGCCAGGAGAAGTGACACGCTCCCATGATTGTCATCAGAGGTGTCAGAAGTATGTGTACTGATCACTAAGGTAAAAGAAACCTAAAATACCTAAAATATAGTCAAACTCTGTGTTGCACAATCAATAATTGAAGCTAAATTGTGATTGTTTAGGTTTTAAGATAGTTCACTGTATATTTCACAGCCTTAGTTATATCATGATAGAGAGGCAAAATAATGGTCCAGTAAGTTCTGGCTTGCATCAGCTGCATGACTGACAGTGTGTGAATGACTGGTGCTGCTGGTGTCAGGCCTTGCACAAAGGGTGAGTAGTCAATATTTAAAGAAAGAAAAAATCATAATGTTCCTTAAACCAAGTTTTTTTCATATTAATGCTTGAAAACAATGCTTTTTTGTTCCCATTGTTGAAACATATAAGTATAGGAGAATAATTTTATTCATAATGGAGGATATGTCATGGCTTAGCTGTGACTGATGATGTCTGGGGGAGTGAGTGCCAGGGTTGATGCCTGGGTAGCCTCAACCCAAATTTATCCCCTGGCTGAGTGCTGAATCCAGAAATTCAGGGTGCGCTCTGTAACACTGAACATATCACTCAAAGTTGCATCTGCTTGACATTTGAGAACCGATTCTAAAAGTTAAACTTATTCCTATGTTCTGTTGGGATGTGGAGTAAGATAATCTTCTGCATAATAACTTTTGGCCAGAAGCACTTTAAGCCGCCTGGATTATCTTCATTATTTAGAACATAAAATAAATATGTACATTTTAAACAGGTTTCACTCATGTTAAGCATAAATACAGTGTCTGGTGAATATGTTTATTTGAGTTTTGCTATGTACATAATATCGTCACTGTATCTTTTAGTAAATTTTGATCAAACAAGTTAATATGTGCTTTGTTGGGGGTTATTTTTAGTTTAAGATACACACAGACTTGCTCCTGTAGCTTATGTAAAGCAGTATAATGGGGGACTAACTAAAAGTAAACCAGTGTCCAGGTTAATAGTAATTCAATACTATTTTCAATACTTCAATACTGCTGTAAATGTTTAGCTCGCTTATGTGCTGTGTGATCATTTTTGGACAAGAATGATGATCTGTGGCTGAGATGAATATGACATATCAGGCCTTAGCTACACAGGGAACACTTTTTAGTAGGATCAGTTCATGGTTGCATATAGGATCAATAGAGAATATAAGTTATTGGCACCTTATCATCAGCATTTATAATGTACAGCAGGCAGTAAATAGGATGGACGGCCTTCAACTACACTTGCTGCCCCCACAGTCATACAAATATCCCTAAGGCGTCCTTCTGTAATATAACACCACTAGTTTCAGATTCACTATGGAAACACTGTAACTTGGTAACAAAGCAATCTCTACTTAGAATGTGAAAGGATATCTCAGTAAAAAATCATCTTAAAGTCATTTACAACATAATAATAATTGATACTTCATTAATCCCTTTGGGACAGGCTGCCCCTTTGAAGGGCCAAGGGTACAGGTCACAGTGTCTTGTCAAGACTGACACTTGACTGGCACATGACTAGGTATCAATGGCCATGGTTTATACACTCAGATGTTAATCAGTCGTTCACTGAATGCAGAGACTCATTAAAGTAGCTTCTAGCACTATCAACCTTATAGCAATTATGACTTACCTCCTTACCTGAAATAACATTTTAGGAGTGTTATTCCAAGGAAAGATTTGTAGTAAAAATATTTGAGAATGCAGAACTGTAACCAAAGCTGCATACATAGTAGTCAGAGGGTTTAGAAAAGTGAGTCACTTCTGTTTTTCAGTCTTTCCCAGGGATTGTTTTTTATGTACTATAACAAAGTAAATCTTGTCGACTCGTTGAATTTCAATTGACACATTAAGGTTTAGTCTCTGCTATTGCGATTAACCCTATGTTGGACATAGATCACAGAAATATATGTAAATTCCTCTAATATATGTGCTTCTTGCTTTCTTCACAAAGTTTCAGGCATATCAGTGAAAGACAAGTGTGTAAAGTAAAACTTGAATTTATGCAAAGCTGGCACATGTCAAAAGATGTGCCTCACTGACTGACTGACTTGAACCTTGCATGGAACTAACAGCCTTTTGTGTTCTTTCGTTGAAATAAGTGAGTAAAAACTAACCCAATGTGAATTTAAATTTCTTTGGTTTTATACTGTAAAGTATAAGCAATGGTCTCTGCAAAGTGGTTGAAGCATCCCTTCCTCACAGTCACTGAAATATCTAAAGAACAATAAAATGGGAATAATGAATCTATAATTCATTTATTTTTTGCAGTTTACTGTAAAGAACTGCCAGAGTTACTTGGGTCTTTAACTGTACTTTGACACAGTGCACTCCCATCTCATCCTGTAATTAATAATACAGAGCAGCTAAAGTTAACTTTAATCAGTTTAATCAGTTGAATCAGTGTTTTTGTTCTGACTATTCCTCTAACAGTATTGTCCCTCTTAAATTTACCAGTGATATAGTCTCTTATTTAGACAAATCACGATTCATCACAATCTTTAAGTGAAAGTTTTGTGGCTTTGTGTTTAATATCAACACAACTTCATCACATTCTAGTGATAGTAAAGTCAAGTTGTTCTTTGCGTGCTGTTCACTGATGATGACAGAAACAAAACTATTTCTTGTAGAAATCAGTCTGCAGGTTTTGTGGCATGTCCTCACTCAAATTGCAGTTGTACACTTCTTCCTCCTCTTTAAAGTGTTTCTAACTCATTAGCTGCACATTTGTTGTTTAACCGTTATTTCAAAATTGGGTTATTTTCAATAACAGCAAACACACAGTGCACACAAACAAGGTCACTGCTTACACTGACATTTCAGACAGACTTTTAATTGGTCATAATATAATGTTGACTTATGCAGAAAACAAATCACATTCACAAACATTAAAAAAAACAAAAACACAGAAGAAAGAAACCTTAATTAGATTAGGCATATTACTCACAGTAGGTCTGGATAGGTCCAGGTTTAGTCAGATTGATCTGAGGCCTATCTTTTGTTACATTCCTAATTAAAGCACAATAATCAAATGTATCATATAGATAGAACCTGCCTACAATCAGTTCCATGTAATAAAGTGTAAAATAAATGTTCATACTCAAAATAAAAAAATAAAAAAATAAATTATTAGTTAATTTTGTCACTAGGCAGGTGAGAGAAAGCTTTATTATATATATATATATATATTTAGTACT
>OMLM01014672.1:102548-123594 GCA_900302695.1 Helostoma temminkii
TAGTACTTTACATTTTATTCAGCATCAATTTGCAGTTCTGTGCCATTAAATGTCCATAGCAACAGCTGTGTGCAACAATGGCACAGACCAAGAATAATGTTTGGAATTCATTTTTAAAGAACAATTTATGAGTAGCTCATTTAAAATTAAGAAGTTGGTCAGTGGATTTTGTTTTAGTTGGCTTGGTTTTTTTTTTTTACTACATCATGTCCTTTACTGACATCAAGGTGAGCATTTTTATTCTGTATGCAGCAGGCAACACCAGATGCCTGGGGAAGGGAACAAAGAATAGTGGGCAGTAGGCAGCATCTGTTTAGGTATTTAAAAATGCTGGCTTCATCCCAGCCAGACGCCTGTTTCCAGCTTGTCTGCAACCCTGCTTTGAAAACATCCAACTCACCTTGCCTCATTGCTAATATTATTTGGCAACACCCGATGGCAGAAATATATAAGAAGTTACCAAAGAACTAGGATCTTTGACTCTGTTCTTTATCCCTCCTCTATTTCCAACTTCCTGTTTCTGTCGTTTCTCAGTGAAGTCGGCAAACAAATGTTTCAGCCTATAGACTGTATATTTCTCACATAGTTAAAGATTTATATAAAGATCCTTCTGTGCCCAGGCTTTTTCTGTCAGTAAGTACCTGAATGTAGGATCTCTTCAAAAGATTTATGTTTGCTTGTTAAAAAAAGAAAAAAAAGATAATGTAGACGAACTGGAGTGGATGTTTTCCAAGCACGACATCATATCAGCTATTTAACAATTAAAATTAAATAATGAAGCTAATCTTATACAAAGATTAGGACCTTTCTAGGCAAGCTGTTTGACAACACTGTCTACAAGAAGTTATATTTTCAATGTTCAAATGTTACTTATAGTGACATGGACATGAATAATATTGCAATATTGAGCTTTAAATATTTTTGAGATTTAGAAGTTTTAAGATGTTCAAAATAGATTTTTAAAAAAACCCAACAAGTTTGTGCACATTCACTTTCTTAAATCAACACAGGGTCATAATTATACATAACATGTATTAACAATGTACATCATTAATTAAATGTTCCTGTCAGAAGCTTAAACTTACTAAGATACATTCAACCAAATATTAGGCGTACTGTGTGTATACCACGTAAGCCCAGTATTGCCATGACATTCCTATGTATGACGAGTGTATGTAAACATCCAACCACCACTGTGTCCATCAATTCATGGCCGGCGCAGAGAGTCAGACAACCATTCGTGTCTCTAATTCACACCTATGGGCAGTTGGGTGTTGCCAGTTAACCTAACCTCAATGTTTTTGGTCTGGGAGGAAACTGGATCATAGCAGGTACAAGAAGAACAAGCTGACTGTGCGACAGCTCTAACCACTGCACCATGGAGTGAATATAAAGAACACCTACAGTAGATCTACGACTAATTTACTTTTTCAACGCATTTCCAGGAAAGTGTAATTGCTACCTGGATTGTGCCCAATTTTATAGCTGTTGACAAATCTGGACAAGCAAATGAGAGACAGATTTCAGCACAGAATTTAAAAAGAAAAGAAGAAATTAAATATGCTTTAAAATATCTCCCAGGAGAATAGTTATTTTTGTATTTTTTCCTATCAGTTTTCAGCAATTCTTATCAGTCTCGTTTTTATTTCTTTTTTAGTACTACACACAAGTGGTCAGGGTGGACGGTGTACAAAATGCAAGACTTAGGTTTACGCAGCACAAGCATTTCAGTCAAGGTCAGAGAAAGATTGTAGGTTTTGCTAAATTAACTAAACGCATGCTGTCTAAAGGTTTTCTCAAGAAATACAAGTGATTCATTCATTATGTTGATTAGAAATGTACTTCAGGCAGTCAACTAGTGATTTTTCCAGCTAAAATTGCATCCAGCTACAGTAGATTTCTTTTCAGTTTAATTCACAACAAACATCATCTCAAGGCATTTTATATACTAAGGTCAAGGGACCCAAAAATGTCTTTGCCTTTGAGCAAGCACACAGCAACAGCGGAGAGAAAATATTTTTTTTTTAAAAAGGTAAGATTAGCTCAGTAAATTGGCTTAAGGAAACATCTTTAGGTTTTTTGTTGCTTTAATCTAATCTAACCTAACTGATAAAAGCTCTGTGCGCATTGCTCAAGCTGAGAAGAAAAAGTTTGACAGGGCTGAATGATTATTCAACAACACAGTAGAGTGTAAAGTTAACTTCACACTTACAGTATAGTAGGTTCCTTAATTCAGTCTATTGTTCATATGATAAACAAGATTTTGATTGCAATCAACCTCCTATAAAACCAGTGCTGCATTTTATTGATGTTGTGTCTATAGCAGAATCAGTCCTCCACTCAACCATATCTATATTTTACAGCATTTAGTTGGACTATAATCATTTATTGGCTGGTATTATTTTTTTCAGGAACTGGCAGTACTCAAGAGATTTCAGCTCTCTTTATGGAATACAGTAACATTGGACCCATTTTTTATGTTTTTCAATCTATCAAATGTTTTCATTCAGCTTAATGTAGCGTCACTCATTTAATTGCCTGTATAGATTTTCCTCCAGTGTTTGGTTTACTGTAATAGCAGAACACAATTTAGATCAAGCCCTAAGCATAAAATATGTTAATGGCAGTATTCCCCTAATGCTGGAGCAATAACAGACTGTGGAAAAGACAGTATATGATTCTTTTGTATCTGGTTTCAGATCCCTCTGGCTCATCTCAGAGTCAAGGACACAGGGACACAGAACATTTATTTTGAATGTGTTCTGTTTAGCAGCATGTTTATCAGAACATTTTAAGGAATACAAATTTAAGGAATACTAAAATAAGTAAAGTCAAGTAAGAGGAATGAGAAGTAGATGTAGTTTGAGCATTGGGTGGAAGAAACCAACTGGGACAAATAAATAAGGTGACAGGTGAAAGATTAAAGGAAGATTTCCACATATATTAGTGGAGAAACACAATGAATGCAGATGCTTCTACTTAGGTTCACTGCATGCTACAAGTGAGCTGTTAACATTCAGTCATGCTCTGTGATGTGTATGTAAATACAGCACAGGCTCTGTTGATACTAGATTTTGGATCAAAACAGCAGAAGCAAAAGATCTAAGTGACTTTTTATTGAGGTAATGATGACAGCAGTTTTATTTACAGCTTACTTGGCCAGTGTTTCAGTGTTTCAATATGCACAGTGACTTAACACATATGATGGCCGTGATGCTTGTGCAGAAACTGGGGCAACTGGAGCACCCAGATGGAACCAGCCGAAGGCGTTACATGCTACCTGTTTGGTAGGGAAGGAGCCAGAACTGGTGCGGGAGGTGGAGCCATTTTCTTCTGACTGTTTTATGTAACAGTGACCTTTTTAAAATACTGTTTTATACCATTATGACCTCTCAAAGGGTATCTAATATTCATAATAACTGTTCCTTTAAGTCCTTTGAAGGACATTCAATGAATGAAAATGAAAAACGCAAACTTCATACTTGTTGAATTTCACAATTTTATGATGCATATTTATTCATCTTATTGGACATGTTGGACTGACATGTATCCTTTAGCAACATGGGAAAGTACACTTATAGCAAACAGTAATAAAAGCACAACTCAGAAAAATAAAACAATGATATGAAGTGTCTACAGTGTACCGGGATTATCATCAAACATGGTGCCACATGTAAGAAGTGTGTGTTTTTTCATTGGATTTACTGGAGCCATCTGTGTAACAGTAGATCAGCAGATACAGTCTCTGGCCTGTGTATAAAAGCTTTACAGTCTCAATCGTATTGAAGGGATCTACTGTAATCGTTGAAACACTGACTTTTCAGCATTTTTATAATAGAGTACCAGGAAAAGCAGTGCATAAAATATAGAGAGATATGAGTAGCTGTTGTGAAAACATATGCTGTAATACCTTTGTAAAATGTACACAGTCTCTGTCCTTTCTTTACCAAGGTCGGAGAAATCTTTGCTATACGCTTACAAATGTGCCTTTCAGCAACATAATGCTGGGCAGGGAGATTTGAGACTTCACCACTTGCCCTGCCACATTTTTCATACATTGCTTTACCATTTCACATTTTTCTGTCAGTCCTCAATATAATGCAGTTGTTAACAATCTTCCTTTTATGATCGATACACTACACTACACTAAACTACATATTAATGAAACCTAAATGCTGCAGAGGTGTTTGCATGTTTGTATTAGAACAGCAGTGGGCAGATGTACTGTTGCTGTCATGTGGTGCAGTGAGGTATTAAAATGCAGAGCATGTGTTATTAAAGTTATTACTGTTATCTTTGAAGGTTTGCAATTAGTGTGTTGTGTGATTAAAAGCATAACCATCAATTTTGAAAGATATTTTTGTCAAATGAAAACCAAGGTAATCAATTAAAATTTTTAGCACATGCTCTATTCAGTACTGCCGCTTTGTATGAACCAGTTAATTCAATCTGGCGACCTATTAGCTTGAGATATTGTTATTGGAAAAACACTTTAGAGACCTATCAATAGATGGTCATGGGTCCATGTATCAAAACATTTTGTTGTGTACACACGAGAGTATAACAGCCCCTTTTAAGAAACCACCCTGCCAGACAGTTGACCCAGAAGCTTAGAGAAAGAAATGTCATGTCTTGATGAATCGCTGTCTTTGTACTGTGTTCCCTGTACCAGTTTACTTCTGGCTATATAATAAATCATGATAAATTGGGACTGTGTTTGTGGCACAGGCTAATTATTTTCCTATTTCATTCCCTTCACTGTTGTGTTTCATCAGTGTTTCATGTCATGAAAGTGCAGTGCTGAGATGTGCGACCATGTACATCTGTTTGTCCCTTTAAGGACCATTTGATAGTTTGCTTTCCTTTATGCCACTGACCCAACAGAGCAGGAGATTTTATGAGTGACATTCAGTATTATGAAGCCTGATTGAAATAATAGTTCTGCAAAGGTCTGGCGATCAGTAATCAAAACAGAGCTAGAGCAGTCAAATCTAGGCTTCCACATATGCAGACACCAGTCGCTGAAACTGTAACAAATTACAGATAGAGCTGTGATAGAAAAATTTAGGGCTGTATTTAAAACTGATTCTATATTACTACTAGGAGTGGTGCTAAATGCATCCGTAGCCTAGCCAGTGAGTTTGTTCCAAAACAAATTCCCAAAGCTGCTGAGAAATAAGATTAACAAAAGATCTGAGACAGCTGAAGTTCAGTGAAGGGGTGAACGTGAGATGAAGTGTTGATCATGATAATAATTGACACCAAGGGTCATTGTGTAATGTATACTTCATAAACCGTTCAACAAAGTGCACTTTGGTACGGCAGACTGAGATGTGTCAAATTCAAGACTCACTTCATTAAAGTTAATTTTCCTAGTTTTCAAGCAATGGTGTTGGTTGATTGGCCAATTAAGGCATTTGAGCAGTCAGTGCTATCAGTACATGCTTTTAAATGTTCAACGTTTACAGTTCCAAAAGGTATACAGCACCTGTAGCTTATGTTCGGCAGGTGGCATGTTCAATGTTTGACATATTCACTATCTTAGTTTAGCATGTTGAATGTTGCATGTAATGTTTAGTAAGTAACAAATGGTAGTTATATTATATCACTAAATATAAAATGCCATAATTTATTCATACAATAACTACGGATCTGTTTTGGAGCTATTTCATTAAAAAATCACAAAATGTTTATCTTAGAGGGACATTAGAGAAACGTAATGATGTTTTATTGCCTGCAAAACATAATTGACAGTATACACACACAGTATAACAATTAATTAAAATATATCAGTCTGGGTCTAAGAGTTAGACCAACCAACATTGCCAGACATTACGTCTACAGACATGCAGATACTGTGACTAAGAATGGGCGACTGACATGCCCTTCATTTTTAGAAGTGCCTAACTCAGCCAGTTAGGCGCTACATTTAGCTTATGGGACCTTGTCTGAATAAAAAACACTAATGTAAAGTTGTTCTTAGCCACTACACTGATGATGCAATCTACTTTATTGACACTATTAATTTTTTCTTTTTGCTTCTCTCCAACAAAAAGGAAAACACTTATATAATCAATCTTGTTCTAGAGAATCCTAGACCACAGTGAATATATATATATATATATATATTGGCATTATTATATTATTATATTGTCTCTTAAGACAGTTAAGACAGTTGTTGCACACAATTCAACCTTAACATAATGAGCATCTCTCAACTTTCTTTCTGCTATAGCATCTTCCCTCCCACTTCCTTAGACTCTAATTTCCATATATCTCACAGTTTTAAGATTGATACTGTACATGCTGCCAAGATTCAGTTGCGAACAGACCATATTATATCTCTGTTTCAACCACAAAGATAAACCATACATATCATGCTGAATCTAAAGTAATGCACTGAAGTATCGTAATTGTTGTGACTGTTATTATCACACAGATTAGCAGCTTGTCCTTTGATTTGATAATGTAACAGTAAAAATATGTGAAAATACAGATCTGTCACTCATCCACTCTTCACCCCACTTTTTGGTCAGTACATTAGTCGTTTTTCATCACAGACAGCAGGAAAACAAGACATTATGCAATTTAAAAATATGCAAAACTTTCTTCAGTTGTGTTTAAAGATAGAGGCTGCTCAGTTCATTTAAAACCAATTATTCACAGAGAGACGATAAAATGCATTTATTTGTTTCACTCGGGGTTAAGGAAATTGATGTTATATTTCTGGGGTATGTGTGCAAGAAACACAGATCAGCTTAGAAATGTTTGTTTTCTGTAACACATAGAGGTTATGATTTACAGATTGGCAGCCAAATGAAATGTCACATCAACATTGCTTCAGTTCTGTCTCACTGTAAATGTTTTTGCTTCAGTCTGGAAACTGAGATGTCAAAGTGGCAATATGGGACGCAGTGACTGGTTTCCACCAGCTGTCTCTGTTTAATGTATATTTGAACATATCTATGTATAAACACAATGTGCCGTTTTATGCTTTCACTATGTTATTAACCTCAGAGCAACAGCCACTTCCTGGTCTGCCCCTGTCACATTCTGTCTTCCACATACTGTACATGACCCTTCTCCCTCCTCTGGCAGAAAATATTGGCATCTGTGTATTTCTTGTGTAAACTGTTGTTAATAGGATCAGTCTTTTTCTTCTCCAGATCCTGTAGGATCTGACAGTAATTTCACAAGAGGAGGAGAAGTCTGATATTTTGAGCAAGAGAGTTTTGCTGAATAATTAGGAGAACAGGTTGAGTACAAAAATAAACAGGGAATTAACACATTTGTAAAACAGCCTCAACCTGATAATCTGCTGGCAGAAAATATATTCTGGAGATGACAACAAATAAATTATACAATAGTCATCATAGTATTCATCATCCTCCATGTTGGAGGTGTGCATATAGAGACAGACACATCGCTCACACTTTTATATCTGTGGCAATTTTGTGGCACCAACTACATGTCTTTGGACTGTGGGAGGAAGCCATATTATCCAGAGGTCCACACACAAAAAGTCTAGCATTAATTCATGAGGCAGACACTTTCTAAGAAGAAAAAGGCGCTGTTTTCAAAGTATGTATGTGATATTTGTTGTTAATGTCATGACTTTCAGTCCATCACAACCTTTTTGTATAAAGTTTGTATATAGGCTGCATATAATTGCACAAAATCCCAGATACATAAGCTACAAGTGAATATGAACTATATAAAAGCACAAACACATACCATAGCACTGCCCATGCTGAAGAATAACTGTTTAAAAAATAAACATGTAATGTGTAGTATAGCAGTGAAGCAGTGAGCAGACCAGTTGGATAAAAACTTTCCCAGCAGTGGAGCTTGTCACGGCACCCTGTTCCCTATAGGCCACCATGTCACTATGACATTTTCGTCTACTTGTTTATAAACTGCAGTTACTACAGTATATTTACTGTAGTATATAGTGAATATATATATTTACTTTTACTTAAGTAACAGTTTACAGGAAGTTATAGCTGATTTTACTTAAAGAGCACCTTTTCTTTGTCTAGTTTGGGGAGGACATGTATAGTATAAAAAACATGTCTCTAAAGTGAAGGAGGAGCAGGTTGATCAAAACTACAACATTTATAGAATGAGCAACTAGATCACATCAGCTGAACTAAAAACTGAAAAGGTTTTTCAGCTTTGATTACGTTCATGTACCAAATACATACATGTACCAAATGAGAATCATATGAACCAAGCTGAAAATGTGTGCCCCGTAAATGATTAGGCCACTGATTTTCTATATTTTTGTTATTTTTAACAAATACAGAGACTAAAACAAATTATTCATGACATCTAGTCATTACAATATCTGTAAATCCAGATCCAGATTTAGCTTACTATGATATAGACCTGATGAGACTTGCATTGCAGTCTTTGGACAATGATGGCGTTCTCATTAGTAGAGATGAGGGCATGCTGGGTGGCATGCTTGTTTCTCACAAAAATGTGGCCATTGCTTTTCTTGGGAAAAAAGAAAACAATAGTCAACAAAGAAAAGGTCTGTAAAGTTGGATGTAAACAGTAAAGCTTTAAAAATTATAGCAATTTTCACAATTAGAAGCTCTTCCCTGAAGTTATGTGTTTTGTAATAAAGAATCATGTCTACCAGTGCAATAGCTTTTGGACAAATGATAGAGGAGTCTGACCTTGACAAATAAAATACTAAATTTTAAAAATCACATTTAGCTTTGTTGGTCTTAGTTCTCTATGGGATCACTGGTCTTATCCTTTATGTAAAGAATCTAAATACCTAATACCAATTAAATAAGGTTAATAGCAAAATACAATTTGCTGTTAAGATTATTGGCAATGCTGTGTCAATCCATCTGTGCCTCATTAGCACCAAATCAGAACCATTAAATATTCTGTGTGGTTTTTCATTCAGTGTGAGAGAAAACAAACACAAAATTGAAAATGTGAAAATCATAGTAATCATATTATAACAGTACATTTGGCCTGTTGCGAGAATAAAACCCACACATCACAGTGGTTGTCTCTAATGAATAATAACTGAACCACAACAATGAATAATACAAATGTGTCTGACAATGAGTCACTTTTGCTAGTTGACTGATATCCTTTCATGTGTTTCATATAGTTGTGCAATTTACTGATATCTTCAGAGTCCTTCTCCTTCTCAAACTAAATTCACTCAGCTGAATTTTTTGACATTGCACTGTTATGTTTTTTTAATTCCACTATGCAAATGATAAGTTTAATAACTTAAGTTTCTCTGCAGTGCTATACAGTGCTATACACTTTAGGTTATTATATTGCATAAATATGATGTTCAAGCAGTATTTCCTAATTTGTTTGACTAGTTGCTGATGCCAGTTTGTACTGAGGGTTTTATTCATATGCTACAAGTTGCCATAGCTGATTTTATTGGATTATAAACAAGTGCAAATTTTTTCCCCTGTGATTTATACCAAAATATATTTTTAGGTCATGTCTAATGTATATATTTTTTATATTAAGTTTATATTCCTCTCTCTCTTTCAGATGTAAATGGAGCAGCAGCAGTGTTACCAAGAGAAACTGGACGTCCACATGGTTTTAAAGCATTTAGAAGTTAAACACAAACTGCACAACTTCTCTAAACTAATCCATTACTGACAATTAATGTCAAACTGTGCACTTGAGCAGCTTAACGCTGCTTCGCTGGGTGAAGCATTGCTAATGGAAAAGCATTATAAGATCCAACTCAACAAAATACACCTAAATGCAGCATAATGCCTTCAAAAGTGTCATGTTTATACCTGTTGACAGTGGTCTGCTGGGCGAGTGCTCTGTGGTATTTGAGTATATCTCGCCCAACGTCCACCTATGTCGGCCATATGTCCTTGCCTATACGGAAGACTGTGAAAACCCAAAAAAACATCACTTTCACCAACATCCGAACACGCCCCCTCAACCCACACGCCTTTGAATTTATCATCAATGAGCCGAAAAAGTGCGAAAATGTCAGTCCGTTCCTAGTCATCCTCATCAGCACCACGCACAAAGAGTTTGATGCCCGGCAAGCCATCCGGGAGACCTGGGGAGATGAGGGCACCTTCAGTGACATCCGCATTCTCACCATCTTTCTGCTGGGGAGGAATACAGATGCAGTCCTGAACCAGATGGTGGAGCAGGAGAGTCAGATCTTTCATGATATTGTGGTGGAGAACTTCATTGATTCCTACCACAATCTCACACTGAAGACCATGATGGGCATGCGCTGGGTGGCCACGTTTTGCCCCAAAGCACAGTATGTCATGAAGACAGACAGTGACATCTTTGTCAACATGGACAATCTGATCTACAAGCTCCTGAAACCCACCACCAAGCCAAGAAGACGATACTTCACCGGCTATGTGATAAATGGTGGTCCCATAAGGGATATGCGCAGTAAGTGGTACATGCCCAGAGACTTGTATCCTGAAAGTAAATATCCACCTTTCTGTTCGGGCACAGGTTACGTGTTCTCAGCAGATGTAGCTGAGTTAATCTACAAGACGTCATTACACACAAGACTGTTGCACCTGGAGGATGTGTATGTGGGACTGTGTTTGCGTAAGCTGGGTATACACCCTTATCAGAACAGTGGTTTTAATCACTGGAAGATGGCTTATAGTCTGTGCAGGTACAGACGGGTTATCACCGTCCACCAGATCTCCCCGGAGGAGATGCACCGCATTTGGAATGACATGTCCAGCAAGAAGCACCTGAGATGTTAGGGGAAGTGAGGACCACCAAACAACTTTTTTTGTTTTGCCTTTTTCTCTCTTTCAAACTTAGTTACATTCTGATTAATGTAAAAATATTGAGGGCTGATGTTAGTCTGCATTTCATGACAGATGTTTTCGTTAGCATCCATCTCTATCTATTTCTGCTGATTACATCCCATGATTGTTAATGAATGCATGAGGCTTGTAAAGCGTGTGTTCTCATGCATAATTAAAATGCGGTGTTGTTATTGAAAGCTATTTTGTTCATGTATTCCAGGTCCAATTTAAGCGAATTCTTAGGCAAATTATTAAGCAAACTGTTTTTTTATCAGCATTGGGTTAATCAGCATTAAGCATTAATCAAGAATAGCTTAACTGGTGTGTTAGCCACCTTGGTTCAAGCCCTAACACAGACAACTTTTTTTGCTGCTGAAGTGTCCTTGAGCAAATTGAGCAACATACTGAATTTCTACCTGCTCTGTGGTTGCTAAATCGCCATCAGGCAGGATGCAAGTTGAGAGGGAATTTAAGTTCAGGAATCACCAGTTCAAAACGACAATATATCTGTAATATTACATATAAGTTAAAAGTATCATTTAGAAATTCTTCCTGAACAATGAAAATTAAAATGTTTATCTATCCATCATCAAACCAGGCTGTTTGTTGAGGTAAAACAATTACACTGCTACTCATCCTCTTTTTCATCTTCCTTATGAACTCAGTCGAATAAAAGCTGAGAATGAGCTGATGTCCTTGTCCATACAGACAGAAATTGAAAGGTAATTGGCATTTTTAATCTATATTTTTTCTCTAGTATAGGTAAAAAAGAAACCACATAACTGAATTCACTTGATGCTTTTATTATGAATTTGCCTAATGTTTTTGTTTACATGTTGTCATAACCTCACTGCCTCTTCTCTCTGAAAAAGTAATTTTGTTTTTTTTGTTTCCCATACTTGAGGTAATTGAAAAGCTCAGCTCCCAGCTCCTAATTACTCCAGCTGCTGCCATTAGTTATGTATATTGTACATCAGCAGCTATTTCAGCTCATCATCTTCTCCACATAGGAAGAGAAACACAGCATCATGTTGTGCAAGAAAAGGTTAAACTGTAGCCATTAAAAACTGGATGTACTGCATATCGGTTGTCATTGAACCACTGCTACTGACGTGGAAAGTTTTTGTTTGTCATGGCCAAAAATGTCATATTCATTTTTCCAGATATTTGTAGTATTATAAGCTAATGTGACATTTACTGTGAAAGCATCTATCCCACAATGGGTTAGTTATATATTGTATGTTTTTTTATATTAAAAAACAAATACTTGAATAATTAAATTTATATTACTGCTTTTACTTGCCTCGCCTTTTTACAGTTCTCTCAGTTGTGGATTTATAGAGGCTTGGTTCGGGGTTTTTATGCATATAGTAATGACTTGTTTTGAATTTGAATTTTACGCATTAACGTCCACCCAATGTTTGGTACCATTGTCCACCATATGCTACTGGTCTAACCACGCTGTGACTGTGACAGTGTGTAGAAATGCAGTCTGTTGGTGACTTGTCACAATATTACTACATTTGTTTAAATATACTGAACACACCACACCGTTTTTTTTAAATAATAGCAATTCTTTATTTGTTGCACCTTGTCAAAAATTTGACATCAGCTGATTACAGAGGGAACAGGGGTCATATGCTGAAATGGTACACATACTGAACATAGAAAACACAATAAATTACTTCATAAAATAAAGAATTTAGTAGAAGTTAATATTTACCACCTTAATACTTTAAAATAATTTAGAGCTACTAGACTTGTTTGGACAAATAAATGGCTCGCCACACTTTCAATAGATGTCTTTTGGTTTTATCCTCATATGCACTGTTACACAGCACATTTAGTAACTGCTATATTTTTGGAACTAATATTTTTGTAGTTCAGCAGGACAAAGTAAGAAAATTAAACAGCTGTAGTTTTACCTATTAGCCTGGTATCTGAAAACACATTAACCAGAGTGGATGAAATGAGTACAGGTCCTGTTATATTTTATGTCTGGTGATGAAAGCACACAAGTTAACTTGTCTCCAGGGGCTAAGCATCTGCTTGTCTGCTTCACACACGCTCAGCCCAAAAGTGCACTGTAGCTTGCCTCATTAAGATACTTAACTTGAATTGTGTCATTGCTGGAGTAATACATTTGTGAAATGGAAATCAGCAGGTTCTCCTCTTTGTGTGGTCTCACTCACTGACTACTTTCTTAGGCACAGAAATGAACAAGGCACCTCTAGCATTTTGAAGCATTAACACTGTTGAGAGCAGCAAATTATACACAGTAACATCCGGGTCTCTCTTTTTTTTTTTTCCCCTTTATCTGCACACTCAAGCAAATATTCCCTTCTTGTCAATGTAAAACAAGTCCTCACACAGAAAAACAATTCATTCTCTTTGTAGACATGCACTATGTTACTATAAAAATGTGCTTCTCCCCATAAATTAATCAAATCCTACATTCTGACACAGACCTCAGATAAACATTAGAAATGAGGGGGTTGTGACACGAGTCAAAACATATTTGTTTTCACAGTGGCAGCAAAATAGCGAGAGGAAAAACTAAAAGTACTTTCTCATTTCAATAAATAATGAGAGTTTTGCTGAATAAAGAGGTCATGTGAAGTAAAATAATGAGTAAAACAAAAAATGAATAAATAACACATTCAAAGCTACATCTTAATCACCTTCTTTCACCACCTGAGAGCATCGTTGGGTACCTGGTCTGTATCCTGATCTGTGCACTGGACGGTGGAATGTTTTTAAGGGCAGTGAGCAGGGAATTCTGTGCTAAGGTGGTGTACTGTAGGTGGGGGGGTGGTACAGCCTAGCCTCAGGGAACTTGAAAAGGAGTGAGGAAACAGTGGGGAAGTGAGTTTTCAGGGAAGGGTGCTGGGAAAGATGTTGCAGGAAGTGGTGAAGTGTTCCTCAGTCTGTCTGCCCTGAACTTTCTTCCCTGTCTCACCTGCTTCAGGCATGAACAGTGCATCAGCTAACACTTAGCTGTGCAAAACCGATCAGCTTCACCTCGTCCGGGATTTCTGTGTCATCACAGCCGGAAGCCTAAGCAAGAAGGAAGACATCAAGAGGGTCAGCGGGGCTGAAGTGCATCCTGACACTCATCTCCATCACTGCAACTAATCCTGCAAAATCTGCTGTAGTGTAAAGCCATGGATTATCCACACTATTTAAATGCTGCGAGTTAGTGAGCTCATTATTGCATAAAAGAATGGTTATTCTCAGAACTTTGAAAACAATTTGCGTCAATATTTAAGAATTTAAGTCAATAGCTGAGAAGTAGCTGTACATGCGTCACCATAATATTCGTCACAACTGATCAGTCATCTAACATAAAGAGATTATGCATCACTCCTTAAGCCTGAAGTATGACATATCTTCCTACCACTTTGAGGGTTAACAGAGCATCATTGAAATACATTTGAAATAATGTTTTTGGCAACTTTAAGTGCGATATTAAATCTCTTTTTCCCTTTTTGCTCACACAACAATACCAATACCACTGTGCACAAATTAATCTAAATTTGGTGTGAAATAACTTGCAAGGAAGGCCATATCAACCAACATCAGTGGCCACCCTCACTAACCTTTTCATAAATGTGAGCAAATGTCTGCAACCAGGTTTTAAAATCTTATGGAAAGGTTTCCTAGAAGAGTAGAGTCTATAATAGTAACATATTAATGCTCATGGTTTTAGAAAAATATGTTAAACAATCACATATTGATGCAATTATTAGGTGTCCACTAGCCATGTTTGGATGTTTACATGGCCTACATTGGCCATACACTGTATAATGCTCAAACTGAACAGCTGCTAATGACAAAATGCGGTATTTTACTGATTTAACCTTGCAGGGAGTCATCTCACCCAGAAGTCATGTTTGGTGCTATTCAGGCCTTATTAGGCAGTGTGCATTTAGACTTTTTGCTGAAAACCAAAGAGTTATTTTTTTCCTTCTACTTTTCTCTGTAAATGGCCAGAGTACGAATGGGTAGCATAACCAAAAGCAATTCACACTTTGATTGGAGAGAGAGAGACATCTCCCCGGGGGATCTGAAAGTTCTTCCACTGTGTGATCAACACGGTGAGACTGATTTTAAAACAAAATCCTTTTTTGTGAGCTCACAGACTAGTGACCTCTTGTTCCATTAAGTCATAAAGCTGCTCTAGTGCCACCCACACTATAAATTGTCACCATAAATGTTATGAATTGTTCCCCTAGTGAGGGTAATTATTCTCACACCTTGGGTTTTGTGACACTGCACTCATAACTCCTCGTTTAGAATGTGAAGGTACACTGTGAAAAAATACAGCCTGAAGTGGAGCAAGATAATATAAGGAAATATGAGTATGCCCATATAGCTAGATATACGCATAGACAGTTCCCAGCACTACTCTCACTTACAACAATTGCTGTTTCTCTGATATTCGTAGAAAGGTTACTGCTGCTTGAAATAGCACATTAGCGTTTGCTTAGATAAGTCTGATTCACATGCAGACCTCATGAAAAATGTCTAAACTAAAAGTAAGAGATTCAAAAAGAAGTGTGGAGGATTAAGCAGTTTTGTTTATGATTTAACAAGGTGCCGCAGTGAGTGAGGAGAGCAGAATGAAAACAGTGCTGCTTTGTTTGCAAATTGACTGACCTTAAGCATTTAGTTCATACTGAAGATGAAGAGACAATATTAGAACTCGCTCAGACATGTTATGAAATAATAATCATGATAAAAACTAATAAACGAAAGCACTGATCCAAGAGCTGTTAAGAGCTCAATTGCTTTACTAATTTTAATGTAGGCTTCCTGTAAGGTAAATGTGCACTCTGCAGCATTACACGACTCAAACAAAAATATATCTGTCCTCAAACTCCATATTGGCAGATGCACACAATTTTAAAAATGGAGGCAAAAATGAAATGATGTCTTTTTTTCTTGCAATGGATTTTTTTATGACTGAAAATACATCAAATTTCACGCCTATAAAAAACTCAATATAAATGACATATATGCTTTTTATATTTAGACCTGCAATGTTTCTCTTAGCTTCAGACAACTGACCTGTCTCTATATTCATCCTGTTAGATCTTAGTGCTGCATGTGACACTACAGATCACAACATTTTTCCCACAGACACAGGAAGATGTAATTTGGACTAAAGAAGTCACACTAGGTTGGTTTAAATCTAATTTGAATTGTGTTAACAATGTTACCAATTAGTCTTTCATGTAAACAAAAGTTATGGAGTTCCCCAGCGTTCTGTGCTGGGACCAATGCTCACTATATTCATATTTGTTCTAATCAGTATTATTAGGAAACACTCCATAAGCTTTAACCTCTATGCAGATGATACCCAGGTATTCAGTATTCATTTATGAAACAAGATTCAACAAAAAAATTACTCTCTTAAATTACTCTATTAAAAAATTAAAAGATCTGGTCATCCTGTAATTTTCCATTTGTAAATTCAGACAAGACAGGGCCAAAAAAAACTAAGGAACATGATATCTAAAGATATAGTTATATTAGATGGTTTGGCATGGGTCCCTATATTACTGTGAGGAATTTCAGATTTCTCCTTTCCCTTACATGGTAAACAAATCTCCAGAACTGCCTTCTTCCACCTGACGAATATTACTAAAATCAACTTCAATCAAAACTTCTAGATTGGACTACTGTGATTCCCTTATAATAAAATGTTTCAGTAACTCATTAGAAGGTCCCAGTTAATCCTCTCTGTGAGGCGGCATGCTGCTAAGTTGGTAGAGCAGTTGTCTGTCAACCCCATAGTTAGTGGTTCGATTCCCGGGTTCCTCCTGGTGTCCTTGGACAAGACACCGATACCCCATAGTAGCACCATCAGCTCTGTGCAGCTGTCCAAACAACAATTTCCCCAAGAGGATCAATAAAGTATGACATTAATATTAATCAGCTCCCAGCTCAGGTTTGGGAAGCAGACACTGGCTCTATTTATCTTTTTGAAGCTTATGGTAAGAGCTGGCTCGGATGACTCTGAACTTTTTCTTAGTTATATTGCTATAGACTTGGAATCCCTCCCATGATGCACTGAGCTCCTCTTCTCTCCTTATATGCTTGTCATTGCTTGTCAACATTAGTGTCTTCTGTCTGCTATTATTGTGCTTCTCCCTCTCTCTGTACCTTTCTGCAGGTATCCCTGGCCTCCACCTTCATGTTTCCAGTTTGCAGTTTCTGGCCCTACCAACCTGATTTGCTGGGTTTCCATATAATTCTGTAAGGTCCTAACCTTACTATGTAAAGTGCCTTGAGATGATGTTAGTGTTGGCAGTATATGAATATACTCAGTTGAATTAAACTGATTTTGAATCCAGTAAAAATCCAGTGCTCTATGCTAATGGAAAATTTCAACAGCTGTTGTTCAGGGACAACTACACAAATTCCATCTTTTGATAAATATTATGCTATGAACTGGACCTCTGTTTTCTCAAATTCACTAATATATACAGTACAATGAATTGTTGTATGAACAAAATGTAAGTTCAGTGTCAGCAATAAAATGTGTTCCATCCATACAGCTTTTGTTTGTTTGTATTTGATTGTTTGTATGTTAGCAATGTCTCAAATCCCCTTCACTAACACAAGACCCTTAAATAATCTCATCAACTGGAGCTACAGCAGGTGCAGAAGCTGTTTGTTCGTGGCCTTTCTAATAACTCCAGCACTCACATTTCTCACTAAATCGGTCATCAACAAGCTGTTTTTTACTAGACACTGTAGAGTGTGTCAAATCCGGAAGCTGTCATCAACAATCAATCATGTTGAAACTCACCAGCTTAAAGGTCAATACTTTGTATGTTGTTGGGTCATCTACAATCTTCTGAAGGTTGGCAGCAACTGAAACACAGAAGACAAAGGCAGCATAAAGTTAAAGGTAACAACAAACAAATTTTATAGTATACAGAGTAAACATTGGAGCACTACAAGAATAAAACGTGTAAGCGTATATTCAGACAACACATTGTGCGAGAATAAAGAGGTGTAACATACCAATAACAACATCATGCCCATTGACAAGACCCGCAGAGAACAGTTCCTGGGAAACGCCATCAGCGGTATCTTGTAAGAGAACAAGACAAATATTGGGCTAATATTCCTCTTATCAAGTAGATGTGTTCTATTCAATTAGTTCCTGTTGTGAACACTCATGTTCAGAAACATTGCTTTTGTAGGCATGTGTGTACAGTGTGTGTGTGTGTGTGTGTGTGAATGTGCTCACAAAGGAAATAGCACATTCAAATCAATTTAGCCTGAGCTCTTACCTCGCCCAGGAGTGAATTCAAACCGGATGTCATTTAGCTCCTTTCTGGAGTTCCTGAAAGCAGAGACAAGAAGATGTGTCTGTACAAGTAGCATCTAAAAAGTCAGACTGACATTTATTAAATTTAAATTTGTTAAAGCTCCCTTTAAAAAGGAGCAAGGCTGGAGGGTCTGTGAACTACAAGTGATGATAAGGCTGGCAAGCAGCAGCTGGTGTATTAACAATGAGGGGGCACATGAGTGGCATCTATAAACTTGCAATGACTAATTTCTTTAGTCACTTGGGGGCAGTGAAACACATCAACTCATAATGTGGATGATTAGACCAATACCATCTCTCCTTACAGCTCTTTTGCACTTCACAAGAAATATCTGGCTCTTTAAATGCTAAAAGCTTCACTGTGTTCACAGCTATTTGTGGGTAGCATGCAGTAAGAGCAAAAATCAAAAACAATGAAACTGCAGGTAAGAAAACCAAAACAAACTGAAAGATAAAAACAATGATTTTCATCCATGAAGAACACTGTGAAGGTAACAGCTGCATCCAGCTAAATATACCCTAGAGCAGATAAAGAAAATGGATTTACTAAAAACTACCTGAAGAATTGTAGAAATGTTGGTAGATATAATTGTTTTGATTCTGTTTATTGTGCGATTAAACACCATTAAATGTATCACACGGAACATTATCAGTGACTTGGTTGCATTGATAAAATGCACCTTTTAGCCTCTTTGCAGCTAAGCTACAGTAGCACTAATTTGCATGAATCTTGTATCTTGTAATTTTTGGCAGAGGAATATAACCTGTGGTAGAAGATTAAAGTGGTTTGTAGTTCTAATTAAATAAAGTAGTTAAATAAATCACAATCACAGAGACAGAGATCTTAATTTTAGATGAGGTCTATAAGTCAACACACACACACAAAGCCTAATGAATGAGTTACTACTAAAAGACTATATATAAAATAGAATGAGGAGGATTTACTATCACTTAGCTGTGAGTCAACTTGACTTTATATTTTTAGGAGATTTAAAGTTGAAAAGGTGAGAATAGCAACTAATCTGAGGAAGCAGATGAACGTATTACCAGCAGCAGAAGCACAGGAGATACACTGCTTCTAAAGTGTATGTTAGAAGATCATAACCCAGCCTAAACAAAACGTGCCTAAAATCTGCCTTCTCCCAATATAAACCACAGTGGGTGTTTAGAAAGCACTTTTGTCTTCATGTGGGATGAGCCATAAGCATATAGTTGACCAAACACTGACGTGTGAGAGATTACAGTGCTTTTTAAAAAACTGTTGATTTAATCATACCCACAGCATTTAAATTAGCATTTCACCCACCAACACCTTTTGAGGTAACTTGTATGTGTATGTAGTAGGATTGTATAATCCCCCTTGACAATGGCATTATTTCAACAAATTGATTTTCCCCTAAAAATAGGCCTGCAATTTTAGATAGAGGATTCATGATTATTTCAAATGTAATAGTGAGTGATAGGGCAATGTCCAGGGAAATACATTAAAATGATTTGAATGTTTGTCAGTACAGCCCTGCTAGCTGTGACAGAGGTTAATGACAGCAGGGCAATTTATAGGTGAGAAAAATGTTAATCTATCACAGGAAATTCAACACACAGCAAGGTCAAAGCCAACAAATGAGTGTCCTACTGTGGTGAAACTGCAAAGGTATAATCTACATGTCACACTGACAGGCAGACATTTTGTTGAAATACAAGAGCACTGAATACACAGAGGGAAATGAAGAATTTGAACAATCACCTTTAAGCTCTGTGTATGTTTGCCTGCTTCTATGTACATTTATAAATAACTTGAGGGAAAAAAAACGTCACTTCTGCTCAGTGAAATTTTCATCTGTGCTATTTTAGATATTTGAGCTCCAGTGACATTGCACAGACAGCCATATTATGCAAGTCTTAACTTCCCCTTTAAACTGCTGACAGTGCTTTTCTAAGGAGAACTCAAAGGCTTTGTCAGAAAAAAACATAAAGACTGAATGAGTTCCAAGCTAAATGTTGACAAAAATCCAATCATGCTGCTGCTGTTCCCCCATCACTGCAGCTGAGGGGATCGCATTACCATAAACTCATGGTAATCAACTGTAACTCTCTCATTAGTTGAGAGATGAGACCAATTAGCTGTTTATTTATCTCTCTCACACGCTATTTCATTCATGTAATTTTTTTATCATAACTTCCACAACACACATGTTAACATAATATACAACTGACAAAGTCCACATAAAAAAAACAAACAATTTTCTCAAAATTAATATGAGCAAAAACTATTTGTCTGATTTACACTGATATTCAAGACACATGCTTTATTTAATATATTTCATAAATGGGTTCATTCATTTAAAATAACCATCTCCTTAAACGATATAAAGTGCCTTGTTGCTAGTCTGAAAGTCAGATACAAAGTAAACCAAAATGTTGCTAAAATTACTGAATTTTAGAAAGCATAATGTTCACTGTTCAGATGGAAATTTGACTTTTTATTGAACATTAAAATTTTACAGGCATGGACTTGATATTATTAATCTTATCTTAGGTCTTGCTGCTACATCAAATGTAATGTCATGTTCCGTCGAATATATATTTTATAGTTTATGAAATATAACATATATATGAAATCCTATTGTCATTGCAACCACCATGTTATATGGGAAAACATGTCAAACAAGAGTGTACAGAGAAAAGTCCTGATTATCTAACAGGATATATAATCACATTTTAAAGTCCTGAAAATTTCTGTGAAGAATTCCATTAAGCTTTTGGACTCTAAGATGGCATCCATCACATGTCTGTATCTCTAATACTAAATATTCTAGCTGACAAACCGGAGATAACTTGACAGGCTAATGCTGTGATCACATTAAACTCAGTGAATACATTTCTCTGCAGAGGAAAT
>OMLM01014672.1:123614-175825 GCA_900302695.1 Helostoma temminkii
TTATTAATTTGCAGCACAACTCTGCCTTGACACTTCTTACAAGCTTGTCTTGAAGTTACCAGGATAATACAATTTCACACTTTAAAAAGAGCTGCAGTAAAAGCTCAGATATTTTGAGCTGAAACATCCACAGTTTTAACAAACATGCATAAATGATGAAACTGAAGAAAAGAAAATACACTATCAAAGCATTCTCTATTTATTTTAACTTCCAGTTTACAATAGTAACTATTCACCAGCCATCAAACATGCTGCAGTCTCCTGTTGCATCCAGACCACTGTTTTGTTAGTAGGCACAGAATAAAATGGCTGTCTGTGCTATGCTGGTTGCCTAGTGAGGAACCTTCAGATGTCTGTTCCAACAAGAGTGTGCTGTGCAATCAGCCCATTGAGGAGCTACAAGCAGAGTTTCAACTGTCCAAATATGCACTGCCATCTGTCTATTGTTGCATCCCTTATAATGTCCTCTCTCTTTCTCTTTCTTTCAGTAACAGTGAGACAAAGTAATCCATATACAAATAACGTAGTTGTGATTTATCTTGCATATCCTGATTATACAATGCTCATTTAACTTAGATAGGAAGAATCTACATCATAACTCCAAGGCTCAACGTCAAGCCTCCACTTTTTAGTATTACAGTATGTTCATGTTTCAACAGCAATGTGTGGAATAATGCAGCAGGAGGCAGGGGTGCCTGCAAGTGCAAACAATCTAAGGGAGAAAAGCAGACTGTGGAGCAAAGCCAGAGAACCAGTGGAGTGTAACACTCTCCCTCCCAACAACATGACTGGTGAGACAAAATGAGATGAAGCGGACCCATGGCAATACCCTCTGCAGTAGGCCGAAATCATTATGTCAATTAACAGCCTGCATGTTAAGCACAAAGTGAAGTGATGATGAATTGAGAAATGCAGCATTAATTTGTAAATCTATTCTGCTTTTACTCCGGGGAAACGTGGATATTTCTAAACTGCTATTTGAGCCTATGCTGAAGTTGTTCACTGTCTCACCTTAGTCGTAGTACCATGTTCACAGCACCTTGAATGTAGGCTGTCTCCTCAAATGGTTCAACCTGTGCAAAAAATAGATAAAGGTTCTGTTTAAAATGTCTTACATTTATTATAGCTGCAGGAAAAGTTCTAAGGGAAAACAGAAGGGACAATTTATTAAGGTATACTGTGTGAGAATCCATCAGTGTTATCAATGCTATATTACAAATGAGCTCTTTGTGCAGCAAAAATAGATATTAGGAGTAAGAAATGACTGTTGCGTACCTAGGAGTTAATTCCTGACAAGAGCACACAACTACACCTCAAACTGCTTTGGCTCATTTTCAAAATGACAATAGCTGGAGAAAATGGGTTACAATGGCAGAGTGTCTTTAGATGAAATACACCCAGGCACTGAGCTGGCAGTGTCAGCCAGACAGCCATTTGCGGTGAGTTATTACTGCTGAGAGCATCCATCCAGACCAACATTCATAAATATACACACTCACTCTCCTATGTACAAGTGTGTCTAGATAGACATACACATGTACGGTGTGTGCACACAAAGATATGCACAAGCACACACTGGCAATCACTGTCGCATCAAGGTCACTGAATCATTACAAATTAGTGCTGCTGTGAATCCCTCACCTGGGGGTGCTGAATAGACAACCCTTCAATAGGGACATTGGTGGCATTCTCCTCATTCTACAGTAAGAGGAATAAAATGAGAGGAATAACTGTGCAAATGCTATATATTGATATATGTCAAACTGGAGCTAATCTAAACACAAACAGCACAACAAAGTCACTTCAAAACAATCCATTAATGGCTTTGTCAGAGAGTTTAAAACAGCTGTGTGGTGAAATAAACATTCATAATTGAGTTTATGACAAGCTTCAGTTCAAGTAGACCAATTGACAGCATTTCCAAAAATGACTTGCTTAGAAAGTTACGAATATGCACAGCAGCAAAAAAGTGAACGCCTGAAAGTCAATGACAACTTGTGTCTTTACCAAGAACACATTTATAGTTTTATTTTAATATTTTGGTGTATGAGAGGAAGAGCTAACTTACATGTTTGGCCTCATCTTTGATTCTTCGTGACTGGAGGGGGAAATCAAACACATTTATATTTTCATATTTATAGTTACACTACAACAATAATGATTTGTTAATTTTTTTTATGCAAAGCCTTTATGCAATTTCCATATACTGTACATCTGTCTGTCTGTACAGATAAATGCTAAAAACAAGCGGGAAACTTAAATCATCAAACAATTAGATATTAGATATTAGATATTATTACTAAATCATACATTAAAGCACAATATCTTTATCAAAAGGGGCTTTGATCATCTACGTCTACTGTCTCCTGCCTCAAATCCTTGCAGCTATCTTCTGCCTTATTACAGCAACCTCATGACAGACTCTCTCAGAGATAAGCCATCTGCTTTCCAAAAAAATAATTAATCGGAGACAGACGGGATGTACAGGGTCAAAGACAGAGGGGAAGTTACATAACAGTCTAATTTACAGGTTGGACATGGCATGCAACAACCATAACAACAACATCTTAGTAACTCAAAATTGTTAATTTTTCACGTTAGAGTTGTTTTATTACTATAACAATTAAAGCTGAATCTAATAAAAAAATATTCTTGAAGATGTATGAAGTGTTATGGATGTTTTTACTAATATATATTTTACAATATATCCAAAGAACTGATGAAGCTGAGGCTGAAGTCTCACCCACCCTGCCTTGATTCACTGCTGCCTTGCCTTCCTCGCTGCCCTCGTCCAGCTCATCATCGCTCCACTCCCAGTCACCATCCTCTGTCTTGTGCAGATGGCCACTGGAGCCTGGGACTCTCCTCACCTGGACCATGACAACACACAGGCAGGACGCTAAATGTTTATTACATTATTTATAGCTGCATAGCTACATCATGCTTTACCAATTGTATTAGATTTTATGAGCCTTTCGGTTACAGCAGTAGTTTTTAGAGTACTGTGTACAGTAAGTGTATTATTGCCACTATGAAACAAATAAAATAAATTAAAAATAAAAACTGTTTTTATATTGTTTTCCTTGTCAAGTTAAAACAAAAGATTTATGACATGTTTTTCTTGTAAGCATTATCTAACAAATGATTCTATTGTATTACTTCATCTTGCTTTACCTTTTTATTATTTCACAAAATCAACATTAAAAAATAAATATAGCATCAAAAACGGGAATGTTGATGCAACAAAAAAATAGTTTAATAACAATACTGTATATGTTGTTAAAAGACTGGGACATGACACTGTAGCCTCATCAATGAAGATATGCTATGTACTGTCTTTGACAAAGCCCTGGTGCATTAGGTAAGTTATATTCAGTAGTTGATTCAATTTCATTTTATGTGAAGCAAGAAGAACAAGACAAAAACATGCAATTCATGTTTGTCTGACAAAGAGATTTTAGGTTGAAACATAGAAAGCTTGGGAGCTTGTAAAGTTTAATGGATGAATGTCAGCGCACTGCTTTACAAAACTGCTCAGTACTCCAGTAGCCTAAGGCTGCTTATAATACATTTAGTAGGCACAATAAGTACTGTACAACTGAAACTCATACACAAAGGAAACATGAGACATATCTAACAGTAAGACATTAGAGCATCACAGTGTTGCAAAAGAGAAAGCACACAAACTGTAAGCCATTAACGCCAGGGTCACATAAAATCCCCAGATCTAGACAAGGTCACACTTACAGAAGCTCTGCCTTTCTGGTGGTGTCAGGTTTATTTTCTAAACCCGACAGACAACCAAGGCTCCCACAGTCCTGCTCAGGGTTCTTAATCAATACACTTAGCAGACAAACATGATCACCCATCCAACATGAACATGCTTAAGCAACACTTATAAAGGATGAATATATAAGCAGCTGACAAAAGTCACCCACTAAATATTTACGAAAATATATACAAATGGTTGCAGGGAAAAATTGCTGCATATTCAGGTGAAGGGCCCTGGATTTGGGGGGAAAAGGCTTCTGAAGGCATCCATGGAGAACTCAGTCAGAATTCTATTACAGTGGACCACATTTGAACCCAATATTTTCTATTTTCCCATTTTTAGTCATGTAACAAATGAATGACTTCAACCCACCACCTCGTAAGTCACTAATGTCTAAACTCAACAATACCTCAAATGTTCTCATATAGAAACTCTGAGTGCCCTCTGCTGGTTTTCTACTTACATGCACCTACTGTTTATGCTTACAGATCTGCGTGTGATGGTTTTTATC
Source organism: Helostoma temminkii (assembly GCA_900302695.1). NCBI lineage: Eukaryota > Metazoa > Chordata > Actinopteri > Anabantiformes > Helostomatidae > Helostoma > Helostoma temminkii. Next base: position 127,898 of record OMLM01014672.1, read on the forward strand.
TTGTAATATTTATATTTCATAGCTAACAACAGCCTTGACGAATCCTTGCTAGTTGAAGTAAGTTTAAGAAGAAAATAATTGTAATCACTTTCTTTCTTGTTCAACTGTCAATTTAAATATTACTTTACTGGTTATAGGATTTCAGATCCACTTTTCATTGGAGAATTACATTCATTTTAAAATAAATGTCAAGAATATGCTTTTCTACAATCTCTTAGGCTTTATATCTTAGTCTCTTAGAGTGGAACCAGATAAGGTTACAATGACTTTGAGGATAACACAGAGGAAACTACAAAAACAAAAACAAAAAAACCTACAGAATCTGAAAAGAATCCCCCGAGGTGTGAGATGGCATGAGCAAACTGTTGTAGTTGACGGAAGTCAAGAGGTGGTTTTGCTGAAGAACTAAATGAGGAGGTTTATGAAAAATGGGACAAAATCTGATAAAAAAAAAATCAGAATGTATCCACTGGGGCCTCAATATAGAGAGGTCACAGCATGCTGAGATGACAGTGTTTCTGCAGTATTGCTTGTCTCTGCAAGCTTTGGGTAACATTTGCTGAGTGTCTAATGTAGATGACTCTGCAAATCAGCAAAGAATAAAAGGACACTGGCTCGGTGCCTGATCATTTCACCCACCAAAAGTGTCTGTTTCACACTTAACAGGAATCCACACATTAAAGCTAAATGTTGCTACATTTAGTAACTGTGTATTTTCTGCCTCCATGGTATAAAAGTTCTAGTTCGTAGTTAGTAACCCACTCCATTATAGGTTGCCTTCTTCTTTATTGACACCCTGCACTGTTTGTGTGTAAAGTTAGCGTCATACACAGTAACAGTCCTGTAATCCACTATGTCCCCCATTTACTCTGGACCATGTTAATGGATTTCCACCCCTCCAATCTGTCTCTCTGCCTTCCAGCAGTGGCACTTTGTATCCAATTCTGTCCTGGTTAACCAGGCAGAGTGATACACAAAGCCAATATCAGCTGTGCCTGAAAACTGCATGCCCTCCCAATAAACTGGGAACAATAAGCAACTGAGCAAGTAAACTGAACAATAATTTTGTTCTGCCTGTAATCTAATGTTGTGTTGAGTCAATAAGTTATTTTACAGGGAAAGGTAGTGTAAACATACCTTCTTAGCTCTCTGGGAAATCTTTGGTGCACAACACAAAAGCTTTTCAACCAGATACTCTTTGTTCTGTAAAAGAGCAATCAAAACATTAATCAAAATAATGAGTCACAAATATCAACCTGAACCATGAAATTTTAACAACTTGGACCTCTTCAGGTTCCATGAATAATTTATACACATTATAAAAACTATGCCAACTGACGATACAGATAACTACTCCATTTACTTATATGTACTGCTGATACTAAGACAGGCTTTTTTAATAGATTTCCTTACTTCTGGCCCAGGACATTCATAGAGTTTTTAAAACAATCATCAGTAAATACATTAATATATAAAATGTGTAGATATTCATAGTCATTGTGTTAATTTACATCAAAAAAATCAAGCTTCGTGGTCATGGATATGGAATTAAATTACATTTTCAAAATACATTTTCATTTTTTGTTGTGTCTTTTAGGACTTTTATAATGTGCATTGTTTAATGCATACAAGTTATTTCATGAAGTAAAAGAAAGGCACTAACATATGTTGTATATAAGTAACTTCAAAGAAATACCTTGGCCTTCTGGAAGAATTTACACTTCAAAAGCTCTGCGGCTGTAGGCCTAGAGATAAAGAGAAGTACAATTGCTAAAAGACACGTCACCATACAGCACTTACTCGATACTAATATCACAGAAACATTTGGTTGATATATGCAATGTGGAGCTAACCTTTTGGCAGGATCCTTTTGAAGGCACATAGTTATTAGCTTTCTAAATGATTTCCCATACTTTTTTAGCAGTTCTTTGTCTTCGACACCAGTCTCTAGGGTGGGTGGATCATTCTGTAGGGTAAGCATTAAAACCTGAAAGACAGAATAAATAGGGTTTTTTTTAATTCGTTAAAATATCCTTATGAGGTCTTTATGAGTTGACTGGTCTCCCAATTACAGAAAAAGCAGCAATTTAAATGTTCTCCCTGCATGTTTTTCTAGCTAATGATCAAACTTCCTCACAAACAACTTGGTTATGGTAGGGATTTAATGAGAGAGCATTCCTCTTTTCTTAGTCAGTGTGGGTGAATGCTACTGGACACCACACTGGTTAAATAACTACCAATAATAACTTCCAGAAAACTTACCTTCATGGGAGGGTAGCGGTGATAAGGTGCAGAGCCTGTTGCTAACTCTATAGCAGTAATACCAAAGCTCCATATATCTGCTTTGAAATCATAGCCTCGAACCTGTGAGTACAGAACAGTTAACTGCACAATAATTGTAAAATAAATGTAAAATCAAATGCACTTGAATCCCTGGGGTTTATCTTAATACTGCCATTTCTTTGATTAATATGTGAAAACTAGACAAGCTAGTAGAACTGCATCAACAAAATTAATCTGTCCTACGTACAGCAGAAAGCTCATGAATATGCATCTTCAATGAGATATAATAAACATGATATAAACAGCAGCTGCTTCTTTTTCTATGCATAGACATAGACTTGCCTGTTCCATCACTTCAGGCGCCATCCAACAAGGTGTGCCAACAAAGGTCTTTCGTACTTTGTTTCTAGTCATATCTCCCCCTGTGGCAAGGAATGCGCTTACTCCAAAATCTGAAAATACAGATGCATCACTGATAACTAACACAGAAAAAAAATGGACAATTAAATAAAATGGCTGTTTTTAATGTTTTTTTGCAAACATAGAGCAATTCACAATGTTAAACCATGTTTGTGACAGAGGACAGAGGGGGAGTAGTAAATACTGAAGAATAGATAGAAAGATTTTTGTTTATTGTGCCACAATTAGAATATTATTTCTCAGCAGCTGGTTGCTATTTATTTTTCCCAATGTGAATAAAGCATCTCTGTTTCTGTGACAAGCTGGTCATGGATTGCCTTTGGTATAAACAAGAAACAAAACTAAAACTAAAAGGTTTTTATCATAATTAAAAGCAGCAAAACGCAGAGTTACTCATTCATTATCAGTGGTTACACACTGGACAGGTAACCAGTGTATCTAATATTTGTCCTTGCATGTTATACAATTTATCTGAGTTAGCTTTTTATTTAAATGTTAGCTAGTTGCAATAATTTCTGAGAAGTCGATATTCTCTCAGTAGAAAGGTGCTCCAAAATCGAATTCTTTCAGGTTTGACTAGTTAACAAACGCTTCTAAACCTGGAAGCATAAAATAGCTACTATGCTATTTTAAAAGATGTCTACCATTGACTACCAATGTGGGAAACCATCTTGTGACGCCTCCCAAGCCTAAATACTCTATTTTTACTATTCTGCCGGCATGACGTTAAAGCTTTATGAGTCAGAATGGACAATACCAGGACCTTGACACTTAATTCAGTCATCAATCACTGCATTATTTATAGCTGTGCTTTTCCTATTGTGACATGTCACAATGTCGTTTGTAGTTGAGTTCATTTACTATCACATATCGTGGGACGGGTACAGAAGACACATAGCTGTAAAAGCTACAGCTTTTTTTCCCCTTTACATTAGCGATGACTGAACAAGCAGATTTTATACAGGAATTATTGTAAGCAATAGATGCTTGGTTTATGATTACAAAAAGATGAATATGCCATTAATATGCATTACCATTAATTATTAAATTCTACAATCTGTAAATTAAATTTAACTGTATCTGCATATGTTTAGGCTTTCTTCGTTTTAATAGGCTTAAAAGACTATAACACATACAACATCTGTACTATGTTCAACCTACCTGCAATCTGAACAGATCCATCTTCCCCCAACAGTATGTTCCCAGCTTTCACATCCCTGAGGTGAACAAAGCAGAGTCAAACATAAAAGTCACATAGAGCACCATTGATTCTTCTGTTCATGTGAAAGAGTGAAACAGCCTAACACTATCTGGATGTCAGTGACCTTGAAATCCAGGAAATTCCCAGAACATGCACTGCGGGTCAATAAAAACTACTTTTTATTTCCATTTGTTTATCTCGCTTATCCAGCACATCTTATAACTGTGTGACATTTTTGCTACTTCTCTTATAACAAGTTTTTTATTAATTATGGAAAAAAAACAGTTTGTCACCGGTGAATCTGTCCATTTCTATGCAGATAATCCAGGCCCTCCAACACCTCTTTTAATATTGTAGCAATAATAGGTTCATCTAGAGCTCGATTTTTGTCCTCTTCTTTGCTTATGTGCTTAATTATATCCAGCATAGAACCTAAAAAGACAGCAGAAAGCCAGAAACAATTAGCTTACCCCGACATAGCAACATAAATTGCTATTTTTTGCATTTAAAATAACTACTGTATCTACAGTAAAAGGGCATTTACAGTGCAGCAGCATCACATTCACTTAGCATTCATGTATTATTAAACTAAAGGCAGGATTTAGTTCCATGTAGCTTGGCAGGTAAAGCTTACCACCACTCAGAAGCTTCATGACTAACCAAAGCTCATCCTTAACAACAAAGGAGGTGTAGTAGGTGACAATATTGGGATGGTTGCACTGGCTCATTGCTTGAATTTCTTTCTATTATGTGAGAGAAATAACGGAATATTACCAATATTGGACATTTCACTTTTAAGCATAACTTGTTTCTTTTATATGTAAGCTACCAGTTAACAAGCTTCCAATAAATTATCCAATAATATGTACCCTTAAAATCTGATTAATACATCTTAAATTTTCAGATTAAGGAGAACAATGATAATACGGATTAACGGCAAAGTAGTAGTAAGGCAGTAGAAAAACACTGCACACTGAGAAAACACTTTATATTGTAGTACTCACCAATAGTTCATCCATGCTAGTCTGGCATTTTTCCAGGTTGATTCTCTTTATGGCCACACGCTCCTGTCTAGGGGTACAGAGGGCTGCCTGCACCACAGCTGTGGCCCCACTGCCTGGAATGAGCAAAGAGGGACACATAGCACACACTGCTGGAAAACAGTTTAAACTCATATCACTCTGTGGCTTCATGGCATTTGTCTGTACTGTTGTTTTTGTTTTTGTGTTTTGCTATTCATCTTTAAATGATGCTGGGTGAAAAAGATAAAAATAGTCACACAACATTACTTTAAGGGTAGAAACTGTTGGAAACATGATGGGTTATTCATATTGTTCACTACAAATCAGGCAGTGAAAGTTGTCCTCAGCAAGAAGCTACAACACACAGCACGCCGCTTGCCAAATGGTTGTGGCAGATAAGGTGAAGCAGAGAACACATGAGATCTGACTGTTTATCAGTTGATTATGTGAACACAGAGGGGGTCTCGTGAACTCATCAGTCAGCAGCACACAGCTGTTGTGCTATTGCTTATGTGATATGACTTGTCAGCTCATCAGCACAGTACAAGCGTGTGCCAAAAATATTCAGCCAACTTCCTTTTGCATTTTTTCAGTACATTTGATTTCCATTTGTTTTATTTAGTCATTGAAAGTTTTACTCATAATAACATAAAAAACACATAAAGAGTCTACATTTTTCTTTATTCTAGATAAATGTTGTATAAACAATGCTTAATAAGACTGTGTAAGTATTGTTTTGGAGGCAATTCTAGTTAATGCTTAAAAACAATTAGTCGGTGAATCAATTTTTGGTTGACAGAAAATGTTCCTACCAACTACTTTAGTATCTGGTTAATCCTTTTAAGTTTTGGGTTTTACAAACAGGCAGATTTTGAGACATCTACTTTCACTTCATGAAAAGTGGAAAAAATAATCAGCGGACTAATCAATAAAGAAAATGATGGTTAGTTCTAATCCTAATGGGAAGTCAGCCTCACTTGCTACACAATATTATTATTAAATATGCGATTATTATGACAGGTACAAGTTGCTTCTATAGCACTGTTCACTGTTACTAAGCCACTTCTCTCTGCCTTCACAGGCACCACTACTGTTAACTTAACACAGCCTGTGATTTTAATAATGGCTAATAAACTGGACACGTGCCATCAGCTGGCATCGCTGGAGTTTAACTCTACACTAAAACACACTCAGGAAGTAAAACATGTTCAACCCAGTACTGTAACATGCATTTCTGCCTCGTCTGAGTCTGTTAGTGGACCAACACCAACGTGTCTGTTAACATCCGCATTGCAAAGCTTTGCAGGAGGCTACTGCACATGAAAAAGCCGGTAGGCCCTCGTCGTCATCCACAGCTGATACGCCTCCGCAGCATGTCTTTCCATGAAAACATACAGTGTTCATCACATCTCCGCACACTAACCTATGACTTCCTGCAGCTCGTACGACTCCCTGATAATTGGCCAGCTGGTTGTCAGCGCTGGTTGCGGGTGGTGGACAGCAGCCGGAGAGTCGCCTTGATCCGCCATGATGATGATGATGATGCGCTAACAGCTTCTCTCACACAGAGACACACACAGCGCGAGAGAGAGAGGAAGGGAAAGAGAGAGAGGGAGAGAGGGAGGGAGAGAGAGAGAGGGAGAGAGAGAGAGGCAGGAAGGGAGGGAGAGAGAGAGGAGGGAGAGAGAGAGAGAGAGAGAGAGAGAGAGAGAGGCAAATTTGACCTCACCTCCTCAGTACAAGTGTCAGCTGGCAGCGACCATAGACGTAAACACACAGATGCCATATCCGGCTTCTGAAAAGCGTTTCTGTCTCCGCCATGTTGCTGCGGGGTCCTGGCCAGTTAACTTTTCACATCCCAATAAGTAATACTCCTTTTAGGTTACCCAACTGACTGCTACTTAGCTCAGGAAGTTAGCAACTGAGTTACAATTGACAAATATTAGGAGAGTACAAATTATCTGTGATGCTTATTTTTAGTTTCTCTCCCGTTTTAGCTTTGTACGCAGTTATTTTAGAGAAGTCATTATAAAACTGCAGTAAGACAAAATAAGATCATTTTAAACATTTAATTGCTGCCACGAGCTACAATTTATATGAAAACTCGTATTTTAGTATGTCGTCACAAATATACATATATGGCATCTGTTCAGACCAAATTGATTAAAATAATAATAAAATAACTGTGGATAAACCTCGTGCCTACAGACACAGCAGGCGCGGCTTCCCGTACCAACATGCCGTCAGCTTTGACGCATTGCCACAATGAACAGCAGTGGGTTTGTTGTCTATGCGTGTATTTCTATGAGCAGCTGAGGCAGCGCAAGGATGAGTGAGCGGTAGAGATGAGCACAACCCGGAAAATAAGGGACCACACATGAGTGCGCACACACACCACGAAGCGAGAGCAGGAAGGGTTTAATAAAATCACCATTAATCATATCAGACGTTGCAATTTAGATGTTTCAATCAAGTAAGTTTCTAGGTTATGTGGGCGCAAATCAAAAAGAGTTTATTTTATTATCACATTCATTGACACGTCCGATGATTTGTGTGACGATTACGCATGACGTGCATCTACAATTATAAGTGACGTTGTTCAGTCTTGCCAGTAGATAGCGCAATCATGCCATCTTCACATTGTCCAGTAGCACTAACCATCAGTAAATGTAGTCAGCAGGCAGCTATTTTATTTTGAAACACCTGGTTCCATTATAGCCTAGATTAACATGTTCTGCTTTCATTTGTTTTATTTGTTGATTGTATATCTTTAGATTTTGGATTGTTGTGGAAAATAACACAAAAAACTCAAGGTTATGGTCGTTTCTGATTTTTTTAGAGAAAATTTTTCATCAGCAGATTAATAAGCAATAAACATAATTATAATACCTAAAATGCTATTATGGTACATACATCACCTGGTAGATAGATATAAAATTGTGAGTGTATATTTTACAATACTGGGTAACATTAATGATTACTGTAGTATAATAGACGTCTAGCCTCCCACTAGCCGGCCACCTAGCGCGCTAAAGCACAAGCATTGTGGTTAATGGATGGATGATTATTATATCAAGCCTGTCAGTAGGTGGCATCGTCTACCAAGCGTCGTGTGGTCCTCATGTCCATGGCTACACTGTTTCCCTGTTTTACTATAATTTACTATAATTAATTAACCATCACTTTGTGTAATAATAATAATAATAATTAATACACTGAAGCTGACACCTCACCTGACTCTAACTGTATCGTTATTCCTACAGCAATAACAATATGTGGCTGTGAATAAAATAAACACAGCAGGCAGCCTCTCAGTCGTCTACACTCAGGTCACCTACTATTATAATTTAGTTTTTCCCAAAGGACGATACAAAACGTGGTTTACCTTGATTATGTCGCGGTAGCCTGGACACGGTCTGCACTGCATGACATTTCAACGCACCAATCACTCGCGGAGGAGCTGATTGAGTCTACTTCCCTACACTAGAATAGCTGAGGGGAAACGGACGGACGGCGATCTCACACGGATATCTCATCATCAGTGGAGTCTGCTCGGTCAGATCGTCTGCGAGAGACCTCCGAGATACAGCGGGCCATCGCTTTCTCTTTCGACCCGGTCACAGTGTCTGCTGCAGAGAGATGGCCGGTGTTTTGGCGTGGTTTTGGAACGAGAGATTCTGGCTCCCCCATAATGTAACCTGGGCTGACTTAAAAAACACAGACGAGGCAACGTTCCCGCAAGCCGAGGATCTGTATCTGGCGTGTCCTTTAGCATTCTGCATCTTTATGATACGGCTGGTTTTCGAAAGGTGGGTCTAAGCACATGCGTGGGTCCAAGCTCCTGTGATGCGTTTTATTATGTCGCTGAAATGTTCTGTGAATGATACACCCCGCTGTCCGGGGTGCGCTGTTTGTCAGTCTGTTACCTAAACAATGGCATCTTATATGGTTAGCCCACAAATCACCCGGGGTGACCATCCTTCCTTCCTTCTGCAGGCCTGCAGCATTACGCGCTGTCTGCATTTGATGCATCTGTCAGTGGACACAGTGCAGCCAAGTTGCTGTACCTGCCCAGTCCAGTTACAGTCCTGTCAGCCCAAACCCAAATTTCAGTGAAGCATCGTGCTGAGAGCACTCGCTCTTGGCTTTTTATAACTCTGCTGTTTCAGTTGTGATTGGGGCATGTTGCATCACTATTATTGTACAATCATCAATCTACAGTAAGGAACAGAGTCATGGTGGTCACAGCTAAGCTTGTCATGCATATGTGGGTCAGAAGTCTCTTAGGGAGTAGTGAGTGAGGCCTTCAATTCCCACACTAAGTCCTTCACTCACTATCAGCATTCATGCCTGAAAATGCTGTATGTGAGTCAAAAAAGTGAAACATCATATGAGGCACATAAAAGTAATGACCCTAATATTTAACCATTGTTCCGTATTGTACTGTTTGTGTAAGTTTCAAGTGTTTTAACGAAGGTGGTTGGACATTAGCAGTCAGTACATACGTTGTAGATGGGATTATTATGTCAAATGCCTTGTGTCAGAAAGACAAAAACATGTTACCACCACTGTCTCATTCCCAGTTCTTTTATTCTACGTGTAAAAGTCAACCTTTCAACCGAAAGTGGTCGTCCTCATGATGACCTATGGAAGACTGTGTGGTTGTTTCCATGTAGACTAAAAGAAGAACTGGACACAAGCAGATGTACAGTATGTGTCTAGGTACAGGTACTGTTACCTACCACCTGCAAAGAATATATGGATATGCATGTGCCTCCAGATAATTGAATGTTTATGTTTCCCTAAATGCAAACGATACACCAATAATTCACCTCACTCGAACTGCCTTAGAGTCTTATGATGGAACTGTGTCCTGATCTTTTAATTGCAGGTTTATTGCAAGACCATGTGCCATGGGCCTGAAGATCCAAGCCAATGGGCCACAAAAAGCACAACCTAATGCCATCCTTGAGAAGGTTTTCACTGCTATTACCAAGGTGGCGCAGGTTCTCTTTATTCTTGTTTATGTTGTTATACCTTGATGATTTTTACTACGGTGAAAGCTACATCTACTATATGAAGTGTTTCATTCTTGCCAGCACCCAGATGAGAAGAGGCTGGAAGGCCTATCCAAGCAGCTCGACTGGGATGTTCGGACCATCCAACGCTGGTTCAGACAACGACGCAGCCAGGAGAAACCCAGCACGCTTGCTCGGTTCTGTGAAAGCATGTAAGGCAAATTACAATTACATTACAAAACCACATCGTATAACTAACTTAAATGCAAGTCAGTTTATTGTTACTTTAATGTTGGTTGGTAATACAGTTGTAAGGGAAGATTGATTTAAACGGGCTGCGCTGCAGGAACATTCATCAAGAAGTAAAAGCAGGAATGATGTTAACTCATGCTTCTGCAAGTTCATTTTCATAGTCTGTGGAAATGAATGGAAACGTGTGTCTGCTCACAATGACACATTATCAAAGATGTTCTATTTAAAATAGTAAGTAAAGGTGATTTTAAGATTACTAATTTTCATCATTGATTACAGTGTTAATTATTTTCTCTGTTAATACATCAACATTTAGTGACTGAGAAGTCATAGAGAAGTCATCAAAACTGTGAAAAAATATAAAAATAGTTCTCTCAATCGATTAATGGACCAGTTGTGTCACCTCTGGTTATTTTTAATAAATTAACAAACAGGAGCAGGAATGCAGGTATGGTCCTGTTTCAGTTTTGGTTCCCTGTTCCTGTCTCCTATGGTTTATAATGATTGCAACGTGAACACTGGTGCTGTGGGATAATAGTTGAATGTGTCCCAGTGTAAACCAACAAACCCACTCAGGCTGTAATAGAGAACTGGATAATCTGCAGAAGAGTGGTTGCCATCAGGGAGATTGTAGTTACTTAGCAGGGTGATGTTAAAGGCCAACAAGCGAGTGTGGCTGTCAGAGCAGAGTCATGTCTGACACCAGTAGAGCCAATCTGGCAGTTTGAGACACAGGGAGCCTCACATCCTCTCACTTGCCCGAGGCTGCAGTTCACTCAGGAGGACAGTGTTGGCTGTTTAGACCACTGGACTTCCATTACAAGCTCAAAGAGGAATCTGAAAAAGTAAACCTGCTGTCTTATACAAAAGATCAGACTGGATTTGTGCTCCTCTGTAAGATGTAATGGTTTACTAAACATGCTTAGCTGGAATTCATTCTATTTAAGCAACAACTGTACCAAGGCTGATATCTACATACAACATAACTGACTGTAGACAACACTGGGCTTTTCAGTAGTTTGGCCAGGTTTTCTGTCTCTGTTGCTTACAGTGCAGTTTTCCAATCAGGGTTGGCTTCAGTCCTTCCAGCAGCGACCATGTACTAATTAAGCCCTCATGCACAGCTGCTGCAGACTGATAGCATTCTTTGCATCACAGTTGTTACACCAGCTGATCTGCTGTCTATTATTTTCATTATACAAACAGAAAGTATGTAGCAGACACATTTGGTTAAGAAATAGTCAAGTCTGTATTGAGTATGTTTACCAGTGATTGTTCCCCAGATATACAGCATTAAGCTTTCATATTGCTTTTTTAGCACAGTAACCTGTTTACAACAGAAACTGAAATCTCTAAAAAGTTTTGTTATTTCACCACAGTGACAGAGATTGGATTTAGAAAAACAAATACAATTTCAAGTGTCAAAATATTGATAAATTAAATGTATTGTTTTATTTACCTGGGAGTTCCTCCTTTCTTCAGTTTGTTGGTTAGGACAGGCTGAGACAGGATTATGCTTTGATATCCTCAGCAGCTCCAGTTGTCTGATCTCATCTTCCTCCGTCCTTCCTCATCTCTGCTTTCACTGAGAACAAAGACATTACCATAAGCAAAATAATGCAATTCACAGCTTCACAAGACATAGAGACGGGGTTTTTGTGACAAGAGTTAAACTCACTAAATTTAGTTACTGCTTTTTTATCCTACAATATCTATCTTTGGCTTGAGTAAATATATATAAATGTATACTAGAAGTGAACAGTTTTCAGTGGGTTTTCACAAATGTTTTTAGTTAAAGTAGAAAAAGTAGTAAAAACATACTTTCTTCATATACATGCGCAACAGAATTTAGTGGCACGTAAAAGTTGCAAGGATTCAGAAACTTTTAGGTGCAACTGTAACTAGCACAAAGCCTGAAAACAGCCTTAAACCCTCTTTTAATATTGCATTACATCTTGCTTGTTAAAATATACAAGCAAATGGAACAGTGATTTCCTGAAGTCTCATCATCACCATGACAAATCTATACAAAGTGAAAAGCAATTATACCTAATCTAACAATTATATCAAATTACCATTTCCTTAATTAAATGACTATGATCTCATTATTTATTTTCATTATTTGCATCAAACATCAAGTCTAAATCTGCAGTAGATTCTGAAAAATGAACTTAAACAAAATGAATGCATTAACCTCCACATAAACATGCTATTTATAGATTTACAATATGTTCATTTCCATTCTTCCTCTAACCAATACCTAGATGTATAATTTTCATATTTTTCAACCAACGCACCTCCCCAGAAGCAGCTCAGTAGATCCCAAGCTGACAACTAATAAGCATGTTTGTGCTCAGCAGATGCTAATACTCATGCTGTGAGATGAGCCATACATGTGTTCAAAGAGGTCAGCCACACCCGTTTCTCCTTAAAATTAGTTGCAGTCTTCTGTTGCCACATTAAAATAAACAGCTATTAGCAAGCATTTTAATTTGTACGATTTGCGTTCATGGCTCACGATCAAACTAAATTAGACAAATGCACAAAGGTGAATGGGATAGTAATTATTGCCTGAAGAGTAATACAGGTGTTACAGCTGATTTAACAGTAAAGATGGAATATTCCAAGGCTTTCTCCAAATTGAATTTTTATCAGAGCTTCAGCCTCATGACTAATTGTTATGTTGAGCCATCCAGAAGTAAACAGCTAGACAAACCACCTTTCTATGCATCCTAAAGCTTACTTTTAATGTCACATATTCATATATGTATATTGTTTGTAGGACCAGAATTATAAACCTAATTCTGTTAACCACTGTCACTAACCAGCACTAATTAATTAAAAGTGTAACTTCTTAAAAAAATGTAATCCATAATGACACAAAACATCTGTCTTGTTCACCAGAAGCTGTCGTGAGTCATTATGAGTACATATATAGCAGTGATTCCATAGCACTTGAAAAAGACTCACGCAGGCTTGATGAACCAGTTGCCATGCAACAGTCTGCACTGCGTGCCAGGTAGACTTGTCCATTTAATTTGGTTTTACAATACAATTGATCAAGTACAAAAGCAGTTAATGATGGCTTCAACAGACCACATATTAACATGCTAACAAGTGCCCTAGTATTCATTAAATGATACAACTCTATGTCTTGAACAAACATCCACATAAAAGATATGATGTGCCTAAACTGAGAAGCTGTTACAGATCAACACTCTTTTTAACTGGTCATGTCATGTTGTGTTTCAAGGCTGTGGCTGTCAAAAACCACACAGCACAAACTTTAAACTGTGCAAATTCTCATTGGTTCTCCCACAGCCACAAGACTCAACAGTGGATATTTTCTTTCACGTCATATCAACGTGGCTTTGTTGTGGTACACCCGTACTTCATGAAGCTATGTGCCTGTATACAGTAAGGTAGTACTCTGTACTGAGTGGTCCAACTTGTTAGTACTCTGTGTACGGTAAACAGTCTATACATATTAGAATATAGACTCTATTGGTAAAGGAAAAGTATAGAATTAATGTCAGTGATGTGACAACTCATTAACTGAACAAGTATTCTCCCATTCAAGCCTATTTTGCTTTAGGTCCTTTCATAAAAACATATGCAAGGATGCAACCTCCAGGGTTTTGCAGACAGAGGCCAGGTGGTCAGTCTTAAAACGTCATTGTTGCCAATTGTTATGAGTTTGACATTCATGTCGTTCTGCAGAAGTGTCCTGATAACTTTGCCTACATTATGTAGCTGTCATTATTGCAAATGATGTGCAGGTTTATATATATTATATGTTTATATATAAACACAGCACAGAGCAGGCTGGACTGGGACTGGATCCTGTGAGTGTCTTCCCTTTTGGACTTCACCCAAGTGAAGTCAATCATGTACAATTTTCAGTGACTCACCTTAGACTACAAATGTGGAGAAGTAAAAGAATCTCACACTATTTCTGATTTCTGATTATAGGGATACATAACATGACAAAGTGCACTGCACCTACTACTGTATAAATAGTACATAGTACAAGTTGCATTCATCTACACAGGATAAGGTGAAGACAATTACACATATATATTCTACAGCTTAATTATTCATATTGTTTTTAAAGATGTTTTTGTTTATTTGTTTCAGGTGGAGATTTACATTTTATCTATACATATTTACCTACGGAGTGCGTTTCCTTAAAAAGGTAAGTTTTACTTACAAACAAGCACTGGTGAGTGAATTTTATAGCTAGTATGAGTCATCAAGGTTTAAAGCCATTTTCAACAGTGGGTTCCTGACCAGCATGAAAATCTTGTGGTTTCTGAATGGATTGATTCCTGGTCATGTCAAGACTGACGTAAGGGACTAATTTTAGTAAAACTTGCAATAAAACCAACTACAAAAAGTGTTCTTATGATGGCATTTAAAGAAGACCAGCTGTCAATGGCCACATATGTTTACTGTTGTTGTCTCTGCAATAAAAAGCAATGTAAATATAGGTTAACATTATAAGATCATAACCAGATTTATTATTGTTATTGTGTAGACCTTCAAATTACACTGTTATTGTTCTGTGGATGAAATGTTACTGCTAAATGAATAAAATGGTTAACCTAAAGCTTCTCTACATTTATGATACTCCTGATTACTCTGACTCTCTCTGACTCTAACTTTTACCAAGTGAGTTACCTTTTGGATCTATATTAATGTGGGCTTATCTCAATGTTAAAATATTTGTTTGTCCAGTTTTCATATTGAATGTGTTCTTTTCAAAGCACATTTTACCTTTAGATTTCAGGAAAATGTTGAACTAGTTTGTGAAAACTGGTTTTGTTAGGCTACAACTTAAGCTAAAGCTAACATGTGACCCAGCCTTCCCTGCCCCTGCCCTGCTACACTCTCCTCACTCTGGCCAGCACTCCAGGTAGTGTTGTTGTCAAATTACCATGAATGAGAAGGCTAAAATTTACTAACCAAACAGAAGTCTTTGAAAGTCAGTTTTTTGTTGAAAATGAGATTAGAGTATTGAAATGCTTGCAGTAAAAAAAGTTCTCACTGTTTAGAAAGTTTAAAATTCCAGCAGCTGTTGAGTACAGAGAAGCGTGACTGGCAGAAATTATGGTGATTGGACCCTGCGAGCCTGTGGTCACTGATATAAAATATGTGGCTGAAATGGATTAATATATTTCATGTATATATTCATGAAAATACATAGGTTATCACCAAAGCAATTGTGGTTGTAGAAAGGAAAAAAATCTCTCAAGTAATAAGTTACAGGATTTAACTTTGTGATAATAGTTAATTACCTGGCAGTTTCTGCTGCAGGCTCCAATCTCTGGGATTTATTAATAGAGCAGGTCTGCAGAGGAGTGCATGACACTCAAACTCACAATGATTTGTCACTGTTTTCCTGTAACATACATTTTAGTATCAAAGTCACCATTTATTTTAATTCTCTTATCAATATGTTGTTACTCCGGTGTTAATATGAGGATGGTTCCTTGGTTACCCAACTCTATTTTATGTAAAAGGAGGCAGTGTAACAAAATCTCTCTGCACATCCATCCAGTATTTTATAAACCACTTTGATTTCATTCGGAATCCATTGAGGCAATAATTTATTTTTCAGTGGTCACATTGATGTGCTTGTGTTAGATGTTAAATAACAAGGAAATATTGAACTCCTGTTGTGGGAACAGCATAACACTGCAT
Source organism: Helostoma temminkii (assembly GCA_900302695.1). Taxonomy (NCBI): domain Eukaryota; kingdom Metazoa; phylum Chordata; class Actinopteri; order Anabantiformes; family Helostomatidae; genus Helostoma; species Helostoma temminkii. Next base: position 143,797 of record OMLM01014672.1, read on the forward strand.
TGATATTGTAGTTAATGGAGCTTGTTCTTTCTGGGTTTTATTGAAAGGCCTGAAGTCTGCTTTGTGCAAACAAACTTTGGTTAATTGACAATATTTTGTAAAAAGTCATTGTTTTAATTTTCTACAGACTCCATGGTTATGGAACACTAAGGAGTGTTGGTACAACTATCCATATCAGGTAAAAGTGTTTTCATTTAATAACAGCAATTTCTAGCCATTCCCGGTAATCATTATGCAGAAAGATGACTTGCATTACTGAAAATGCATCACCAAAACTCATACTCCTCAAATGTTTATTATTTTAACACTGCTTTTGTGTGTTTGTGCAGCCACTGACTGTGGACATCCATTATTACTATATACTGGAGCTGTCTTTCTACTTGTCCTTACTCTTTTCGCAATTCACAGACATCAGGAGGAAGGTAAGAATGACAGCAAGTCAAGTCAAATGTACATCATGCATTTCTAACAATGTAGACCATTTAATGTTTGTTTTAGTTACTTTTTAATGGTAAATCTAGAAAAACATGCTTTGACTATCCCATTGCAAATAGCACTGTCACAGAAAATATTTTCAATCTGATTGTCCATCTCTTGCTCACTGTCACCTTGACTTTGTAATGTTTAGTCTATCTGCTTGTGAACATTAGCTTTCTGCATCAGTGTATACTCACTGATGTGTGAAATAACATTGCAGGGCTGAAAAGGATTAACAGAAAATTGATTCAATCATGAACTTGATTTAAAAAAAAAACTTTCTCAAGTTTTTCCTAACTACTGGTTGGAGTAGAGTTTGTTTTGTTTTTTTGTTGAGGCCACTCAACACATTACTGAGCTTTATCCATATCTGCACTGTATCTACAGATAAGATATTTATGCTGCATAATGTACATGTAAATATGATGTTTGAATGGTCCAGCTTGGTTTGTGTTTGTAGGAACTGTTATTCTGTTTGAACATTTCTAATAAGCCACAACAACATCACCCAATTTCATCTTTTTTTTAATTGCTACATATTTTGATTCATCAAGTATTAATTTGCATACTTTCCAGCCATGATCTTACTTACTAAAACATAAACCGTTACTTCTCTCTACAGTCTGTCCCCAGCTCTGCCCTTTCACAGCACCCTCCACCCACTGCACTCAAAGCAGCACACATGAAGCCATGCTGTGTATGCCTTCACTCTGTCATCTCTTTGTTGACTGTTGGCATGTTATCTGTTTTTTGTTTCTCCTTTCAGTTTTTCATGCATAGTCCTACACTGAGGAGGTCCTCTGCACCCCCTGCCAGTTCCAGTATGTTCTCCCCGCACACTCTTGCCTTGCTTTTCATTTTGTATCTGGCCTCATTGCTCTTCCTCCTCATTCTCATCTTCATTCTCATTCTTGCACGCATTTCAATAGCTAAAGATCTGTTAGAGGCATGCTTCCCCATGCCACCTGTCTCCATCATTAGTTACCAGGAGCTCCATTCAAGTGTTCATACCAATCCAGAACTGTGATGTATTTTCACACAACACTGCAACAATCTGAGTTTTTTGCTCATTTTTAAGAAGTGGAAAAAGTGGTGGAATGTATGTAAGAATAGTTTACTATAGTAAAGCACTATTGCAAGTACAAATCTCCATTTCAGCCACCTTATACTTTTATTCCAGTGTCTGGTAATAATTTGTAATAATCTGCTAAGATGTATTTTCAGTAGCTGTTCACGTGATGTGGCATATGATGAACAACAGCGAACCACACAATACTCACATACAGTTCAAAGTCATGAAAGAACAAACATGTAGTGTCTCATCCACCAGTATTGAAAATAGGCTTCAGTGTGTTGCACAATGGTTTCACATATTCAGTTTATAATAGCCAGCAGCAGTCTGTCATTTTTAAAATACATAAGTTTAATTTGTGCAACCGCACAAAGACATTGTTGTGTCTGCTCACAGTAGTCATGTCCTTTTCACTTTATCACATCTCTGTACTACACTAGATGCTCAGGGTATGTCCCGCATGTAGTCACACACAAACAGCTGTGAAGTCATTTTAAAAATAAATTCTGTACTTGTGACATTTCCTCGACAACTGTGTCCCCAGGATTTCCTGATCATGTTTCTGCACCATGTGGCAACAATCTCCCTCATCACTTTTTCCTACGTGAACAACATGGCACGAGTGGGAACTCTGGTCATGTGTCTCCATGATGCTGCTGACGTGCTGATAGAGGTGAGGATGGCTGTGGATGGACAGATGGGAACATAGAAGCAATGATGCTGTGTGTGAAGTGTTTGGAATTTGCATATTTATCTGCATTTAAACAGAGCTTTCATGTTATGAACGTTGATATCAAACAGTACGGTGTTTTTTGAGACTATTAGTGCTATGATATACTATAGTAAATACTTATTTTGTCAGACATATTTCAAGCAGTCAAAGCAAAATAATTAATTTAATTATTGACTTTTGTTATTCCCTAGGCTGCCAAAATGGCAAACTATGCCAAATGTCAGATACTGTGCAACCTCCTGTTTGCAATGTTTGCAATTCTCTTCATAAGTTCCAGGCTGGGACTTTACCCTGTCTGGTAAGTGTTACTCAGTTTCCTGTGTACCATAGTTAAGATCCTTCTAATGGCTGGATGCACTGAAGTTGTGTTAGTTCTCATAGCCATGGTATCTCAGCCATCTCAGTGCTTTTTTACCTTCTCCACAGTGTTTTGCAGTTGAGACACATCTCTGTGAATTTTGTTGCTAAGTAATAGTTACTATGGATACAGCAGCTTTTACCTCTCAAAGAAATCCAAACAAATCATCAAATGAAAAGCAGATCATTATGGTTATTGCTTTATCATTGAAAACAGTGTCAAAGTTTCACCAGATTGTTAAAACATCAAAGGGTTTTCCACTGTTGCTGTTCAGTCTTAAATTTACATTGCATTTATTCAGCATTTTAAGTTGCAGGTAATCCATCCAAATTGCTGTGTAAAAGAGGTTTGAATAGTTAAATACATTTCTTGTGGCTGTGTTTTACCCAGACATTTAATAGCCTAATTACACTAGACAATTATAAAACGCCACGCAGATGATATTTGCACAGTTATCAGATCAATTTTAGTGCTTTAAATTGCGTACAGTCGTCATCTTGCCATCATCATCAGCAGTGTTAATACGCCTTTCATGAGTGAAACATGATTTGTTTCAGAGAAAGTGTGTTCAACTTAGTTGTCTTTAATAAATAAAACAGTTCTGAACTTTGACAAACACATGGGCTTTTAAATTAATCTGTGCAGCGTTCTCCAGTCTTTAAAAAGGTTTCAGTCAGCACCCCACAGTTCTGTGTCTTTGTTTCCACGCTGTAATATGATGATGCTACACTAGACTCTAGTCAGCCCCCACCAGTAGTAAAGTTGTCATTACTGTAAAGCTGTTGCCATGGCCTCAGTATTGGGAGTATGATTCACACACAGCCATATGAAAGAGGTGGTCTAAAGATAAATTTAACTCTGTTCTATGAAATTTTGATTGTATGTCATAGAGCCATGGTGACATATAACTTTTTCTACTCCATTAGCCTTTTTTTGGGGGGGATTTTTTGCTGTATAGATATTGAACAATAAACAAAATGCTGTTTCAAAGACACACAGCTGTCTGCACTATATAAACACATTAAAGGCCATGTGCTCTGTGAAAGAAGAAGAGCTGGAGCTGAGCCCACCTCATTTCTTTTCCCTGGCTTCTGTTTGGCTTTGTTTGCCTTTTCCTCGGGACACACAGTCATTCTTTCTCTAAGAGAAATTGCCTCTAATCCTGTGTTTTTCTTATGAAACATGTCAAGTTAATTATCTCCCTCTCCCTCTGTTGCTATGGAAGGATTTTAAATACCACCTTGTTTGAGAGTTGGGAGATTGTAGGGCCCTACCCATCTTGGTGGGTCTTCAACCTACTTCTGATCCTGCTACAGCTTCTCCACTCCTTCTGGTCCTACCTCATAGTGAAGACAGCATGCCGAGCCATCTCTAAAGGAAAGGTGAGTCACTACGTGCAGCTCCTGTTTTCAGCTTCTCTGCATAATCTTTCCATTCATACTGTAGGGAGCACATCTATAAATATGGTATATCATATTCAATAGCCACTTTTGACTTTTCCTTTCTATTTTCATTGCTCATCTTCAAACTTCCAGGTGGGAAAATGGAATCCCTTACATGTAAGTAGCCTTAAAGTGGAACAGCTCAATTAACATGGTGTAATTTACATTTAGCTTGATCTGATATCACATGCGGTCATGTGATCCTCAGTGTCAGCACTAACCTGGTGCCAGAGATGGTAGTGTCTGTGAGGGGATTGTCCACCACTCTGGTCTAGATTGAAGTAGCTCATCAGCTACTGAATAAATAGCCTTGACATTAGGTACATCCATTCATGTTCCCCCAGGACATCATGTAATAACCTTAGTAATTTACTTTTTCTCTAGTGCCACCATCAGGTCAAACTTCAAATTTGTTTAACACAGTGGTTTGTGACTAGAAAGACTTTAATGTACTTGGTGCTAAGTGCTAAGTAGCAAAGGTTAACACACTAAACTTAAGTATTCCTGACATAATGTTGTCTGATTATTTGTAAATGGGAAAAATCTTTATTTCTGATATATACATTTACAGTAGGTGTGTTAAATTATATAATGTGTAGTGCTAATTAATTAATGATTAGCATCTGAAAATTTACCAGCAATTGTGTTAATCACTAATTTATCAGGTGTACATGTGCCAAACACTCAAACACAAAGCGTCAAAAACTCAACTGTGAGCATTGCTGCTGTTCTTTTATATTATTGTGAATTGATTATCTTTGTGTTTTCAGCTGATAATTGGATAAAACAAGCTTGACCTAGAGGAAATTGCAATGGGCATTTTCCATTATTTTTCAGACATTTTACAGACTAAACAATTAAGTGTTCAATTTCAAAATTAATCAATTATGATAACAGTCATTAACTGCTACCCAATAATGTCTAGACAGCTCCATGTCTCCATATTTGCAAATAGATTTTATGGCTTTTACAGCTTGTAGCTTGATATTGATTGGCAGAACACCTCCCAGTCTGACATGCTAAAGCCATTTATAATTCTGTCACGCATCACTGCCACAGATAATGACACAGACGACACTTCAAATGAGAAAACATTTTCTCAGCCATGCCTCTTTTTTCTGCAGGTGTCTAAAGACGACCGCAGTGACATCGAATTCAGCTCTGATGAGGATGACAGCCCCCCACCTAGTCAGAAGCACCACAGCAGCACCACCAATGGGACCAATAAAAATCATGGAACCAATGGCTACCTGACAGGAGCACCATATCCTGACGAACACTGACTAAACTGACATCACTGGAGCCATGCTACAGACGCCATATGTCGATCTGTGTGTTTGTGTGTGTGTGCGTGTGTGTGTGCACGTGTGTGCACGTGTGTGTTTGAGTCTATGATGGAGACATGAACAGCATCTACTGTCTGGTACTGAAAGTTCTTAAAAGATGTTTGCAGTTTTGTTATTGGTTTCATTATTTACTAATTACCTTGCGCAGTTGATTCTCTTCATCTATATCTTTGCATCAAACTGCACTCACTGAGCTTTCAAAGCCCTTTTACTGGTACAGCCCACTCTTTGTTTAGCCAATGAATGAAAGCATTTCACTTTATGCTGTAAGCATGCTACTTTAACATACAGTAGTCCGGCACACTGGGGGTGTGTTTTCTTTTGTTTGTGTCTCTTTATGTTATTTATTTCTTATAAACATATTTGCAGATGGTAGTCAGACATCTGTTCTACTTTGATGTCAGTATTGAAAGAGGAAATAAACAACAACACAGCTTGTTTTTTCACACCACTCATGATGGTAATGAGTATTGATAAAAATGCTGAAGGCCTGGGTTTAATTTCAATGCTACACCCCCAAAGATTTGCCAAAACACTGACTGACTTTGTCTTAACTCACAAACAGATCATAATGTGTGAAGTTTACTCACATTTTAAAATACAAATATTCTGCACTCAGACTGTATATGAGATGTCAATTACAGTATTATGTGTGTGCATCAGATATGGCTAGATGCTGTATTATCTATCAAAGCATTTTGTTAAGTATTCTGGTACATTTCGGGTAAACATTTCATTAAAGGCCATTTGCGCTCTTATGGGTCAGTAATAAGTTGTTTGAATTATTCATTAACAAAAATATGAAGATTGCAAATATGAGTTTGTTTAGCAAAGGAATCCTAGCTATCACACCCTAGCAGTGGATCCTAATTTATTTTGATTTATTTTAGAAACTAGTGGAGCCTTGAATCTTCTTTGACATTAAAATGTGGCACAGTTATTCAGTTTTTCCAACACTGCACTAAGCTAGATAATCCCACAATTTGTGTGGTACTAGTTACACTAGTAGTAGTAGTATCGCCACTAAGGGATCTTTTATACAGGATGTATTAGTGGTAAGTAATTGTAATAATGGTTAAGTGACTGACTAATGCTTGAAAATTTAGTTTTTGAGTATAAAAAAATTTGGAGTGCCAGGTTGCAAAAAAATCCTCATAAATTAAAAAACAATTGAATATAGCTTTTATTTATTCTGGCTTTTCTGTGTACAAATAGGCAAGAAATTTGATAATAGAGATGGAGAAGCAATGCAGCAAATATAATAATAATATATAATATTATTATTATTATATATAATAATAATGATCTCAAAGTTGGTGTAATTATATTTATATTTTTAATTTCTCTCATTTCAGTTTTTGTAAGGGGAAAGATTGACACAGAATTATCCACGCTCTGCAGTTCCTGCTCAGCTTTACAGAGCATTTTAGCACCTTTCAGCTTGTTGTTTTGGTTTTCTAAATCCCTCTACCAAAGATGTCTCAGATTATCAATATACTGTTTAACATTTCATTGTTACTAAGTAGACATAACCTGACCATCTAAAGGTACTATAAAATTACAAAATATTTTAGTAACCCTAATTAAGCTATAATTAGAAATGTATATTACAATGTGATTTATTAGAAATTAGTAATTGAATTTAGAAGGAATTCTGATTTTGTCATATAATTTTTGATGTCACTACCGAGCATCTTAAAACAACAAATAAGAGCACAAATAGGTTTTAGTTTTGACTATATATATGTATGTATGTTTATGTTATGTTTGTCTTTCTTTATACTAATGATTAAAATATACATTTTATGTTCAGTCAAAAGTTACACACACATAGAAATTACCATTTTTTTGCAGATTTCATAACATCTAATTGATCAGAAATACTGTGTAGACATTATTAAACGTGGTAATTCATATGAGTGTCCAAACATTTAATTTAAATATATTTAGTTTTTTATTTTTATTTTTATTTCTGGAACCCCTGCGGTCCTCCACAGTGATAAACTGAATTGCCATCTAGCTTGTGTTTCTGTTTTTCCCTCTCACTGGAATTTTCCTTTGTATAGTGTACTCACAAAGGCTCAGGTGACTTCCGCATGCGTGACTTTGGGAGGAGGGTGTTCAAAGTTTCAGGTCCAAAGTCAACAAACAGCTACAGTGTTAAGATGAAGGACCCTATCAGCACCTGCTCTGTGAGTAATTCTTAAAAAACAGCTCTGTGGAGTAAAATTTTAGACACCAGTTTTAGACACAGTTTTATTGTAACCGACCAACCATGTGTAACCTTGTATTGTTTGGCTTTTTCGCTGTCTTTCAGTATAACCAACTCTATCAAAATTTGAAACAATTTTCGAAAACTGGGGAGTACTTCTGCAAAGAACTCATGACAGTTTTTCAGCAAAGGTAGGTTCAATATAGTTATGGCCTTGAGACTACTACTATAACTACAGAAGTTATTGTTTGACTCTTTGCTGCAACCTTTTCTTTTTTCTAGAGCTGAGCTGGAACTTACCTATGCTAAAGGGCTACAAAAACTTGCCGGCAAACTTATCAGGGCCTCCAAAGGAATGTCAAACAAGTAAGGGACACAGAGCTGAATTTTTAATTAGCTCTGTCTTTTGTCTGTTTTATGATTAACATGACCTCTTCCTGGGGGCTAGCTGCCGTGTAGTGTACAGATAATGATAATGATATCATGGGAAATAATATGTTAGATCAGAACACAGGCAGTTGTCAGGCTAATTAGCTCACAACTCTAACCTTTTCATGCTGGCTCTCTGCTCAGTTCCACCTACAGTGCGTGGAGTCATGTGTCAGATGAGATGTACTCAAGAGCAGACGCCCACAGGTAGTTTTCAGCCATCTCATAACTGCACCTGTCCACAGATTAAACAAAAATAAGGGAGGTTTTTTTGGTAATGGGAGATAATACGATGTGCTATTTTCATTGCAGATCATTAGGAACTGCATTTCAGGAAGAACTCATTCTGGGAATACGACAAGTCTTAGATGAGCATAATAAGAGAAAGAGGCCTGTATGTAATTTGTCCTGTCTTTAATTGTTGTTCTACAGTAGCTTCCTGTCATAATGCATCTATATTTTTAATCTTTAAATAGCTTGACAGTGTCATTGAAAGAACTGGGAAACTGGTTACTGCTAATTGGAATGAGCAACTCAAGGTAAATAATCTTATTCCAAAAATTAAAAAACACAACAGAGACAATATTATTATCATCCTGATCAACGCATTTCTTATCAATAAAAACTTGTTTGGCTGTACACAGTTATATTAACATAATAATTCGGCCATAGATACCTGAATAATGCATGGCAAAACATTTCTAGTGCATTATATTACAAACTTAATAATGCATTATGTTGTATTAAGCCACTACACGTAGCATCACAATATGTGAGGGGTCAGAGGTTTCATTATTTTACATTATATTGACTCTATCCATTTTGTTGGACATATTATAAAGTCTTCTAAATGTTCTGGTGCTGTCGGGAAGATATTACAGCCACACTCTTTGTTCATCATGGTGATAGAAAGCACCATAATGCTCATGTGACTTTATGACATTTCATGCAAAATGGGTGAGCCACTGTTTGACTTTGTATTATGACCATACAGTAAAATACCTTTGGCTGTTGCTATGAAACATTGTATTTTATGAAGACTTCTAGCAACATTTTTGGATTTGTTATTATGCATGTTACAGACGGAAAATTTGTTGATACTGTTACTGGTTTTATTTTTGCAAAAATAACTACATAGATCTGTCTTCATCTAGAAAAAGCAATTAACTGAATACAAGATGAAAAGAGTCTCTTAAATGAGTCTCTTAAATGAAAATGCAAAAATGTCACAAGATAAATGTCGTAGAAAAGTAAACTGTAAACTATTCTTTAAAAAACATCTTAAGACACTAACCTTTGTCATTCCTTCTATTTTTGGCTGCCTGTTCACCCCTTTCTCTTCTGTAAACTCAAAAATTTCAAATGTAGCAGAAATGTATACATTTCATATCAGTTTCACATCCGACCCGTCTTCACTAACACTCATATTGCACAGTAAAATGCAAAATAACTCATGATCTACTTACCCTTACAATTGTATTATGCTGTGGTTTGTTTGTGAGATGTCTTGTGTTGCCTCTCTACAAAAACAGATAAAAAAGAAACTGATTGGACTAACAAGAGAACATGAGGCTTTGTTCAATTTTGTTGAGAACAACAAACACATCTGCACAGAAAAGGAAAAACAAAAGGTAGCGTATACAATGTCCACACTGTTTTCACTACAACATATTTTCACAATCTGGGAGTGAAGCATTGCTGGAAAAAAAAAAAGCTGTGAGTGGTTGCTAAAGATTTTCTTTTTCTTTCTTCTTGACTACAGATGGTTAACAGGCTGACTAAGTCGGCAGAGATGCAGAATCGGGTGGATAATCAGTACTTTTATATCAACATAGAGGGTCATCAGATGAGACTGAAGTGGGAAAACACACTGAAAAATTGCTACCAGGTGTGGAAAAAATGCTTTGCAAAATCTAGCTTCCTCTTATCCAGAGTGGCTTTTTGTGAGTGAACGTGTAGGTTCAGTGTCTTGCTCAAGGACACCAATTTGTGGTAAGAGTTGAACCAGTGAGCTATGGGTACTGAAAATGGTCTATAAGCATAAGGTCAGTGTAATACCCAAGTACTGTAGTGTTTGCAGTACCAAATTACCAAAGCTACCCACTGGATTTGATGCTTTATTCTCCAAGATTAAGGCACAACAGAAGATGGAAACTGGAAGCTATGTTCATGGACATTCCACTAGCACACGAGGCTGCTGGCACAAACCTTTAAACCATCATTTAGCTACCGTCTCACCATGTCGCTAATTTAGATGGAAACTGTACAACAGGAGGTGATTTATTAGGGTATAACTCCCATCCTTGTTGGAGTAGTTTGGGCAGGGACTGGATGCTTCACAATGCTACTTTGTATTTTTTTTAGATCATACAGGAGCTGGAAAAGCAACGAATTGAAGTTCTGTGCAACATGTTGAAAAAATACAAACTTCACATGTCCGGGTTTGGTCAGACCCTCAAACACGTAAGACCTCTTGACATCCACCCTGCTCACCAGTACACACTACATCACATCATAGAAATAGTATCTTACATATACCTCTGTCTCCTCCAGGGTCAAAAACAGATAGAACAGTTGATCCAAAGGGTGGACATGGACAAAGACATACAAATCCTGGAGGAGGAAAGTAGAATCACAGCTGAGGATAACAAAGTCAAGCTGTTGATGACAGATTATTTTGTAAGTCGGTATTTTCTTGCTCTGAGAATCTGTTGAGTGTTTTTCTGCAGCCTAAAGTCTCATTCAGTGACTCACCCTTTGAAAGACATACCAAGTCAACTCTTTTTGATGGGACTGTGCAACCTGCAGATACAAACATGTACTTGTGGTCCCATGTTTTTTAAGATCTTGTTCTAAACTTTGAAGTATATAGCTGCCATGTTATATGTATGGTACTAATTTCAGTGAATGTCAATTTATCAGATTTACCAGATTTAATAAAAGCCATATACTGTATATGAACATGCAATGTTAAATATCCAGAAAATAACATCAATGCTACAAAAAAATATACATAATTACGATTATGAATTGATAAATCAACATTAATCTGTGTCCTGGTAAATCAGGAGGAGGACAGCAAATCACTTATGGGCAAAGACAGAAGAAGAGAGGCCATTAAACACAAACTGCAACGTCTGGAGGACAACATTACAAAAACCAAGAAAGACCGTGAAGGCTAGTTGAGTGTACTGTTCATTCAATAGTAAATTAAATTACACGATACTGTTTAATGCATGCAGAAAAAATGTCGGATTCTGACTGAACAATACAAAGTAAGGTCATTCAGTTTGTTTCTAAGTCACCTTTAAATGTTCATGTTGCAGGAATTGAAAAACTGATGAAAACATACTGTGCAAATCCATCATTTTCTAACCAGAACCTTGAGGAAACTGAACAGCAGCTTGATGAGGTAAACAGCGTACAGTGTGTGTAGCTAGACTACTGAGTGGGTGGACGCTGTATGCAGATGGATATTTACTTAAATTAGATGTGCTTGTGTTCTCTAATGTCATCTTGTTACCTGTAGATTACTCTAAAACTGGATCTGCTGGAGGCAACTCACTACAAACTCTCTGTATCATTGTCTGACTTGGACAGGAAGCCCAAGTCCTTTCACCGATTTACTGACAGCGTTGTGAAATGGAAAGATAAGGTAAGACCACATATCATTAAGAAAATACTTGTTATATCTGTGTACCAGAGTATTAGTTGTCACGGAGGGTTTGTGAATATTATGGCCTTAGTCTGAATTCTTAGACTACTAAGTAATGTTGGGAAAAAATAGTTGCCTCAATATGCATATCGCTGAAGAACCTCTCAGGCCAGGGGATTTAAAATTGTTGGCTCTGGACTCCATAGCACTGTAACTTAATGTATGTTGCACAAAAACACTGTTAATAACACAAAGTGGTTATTGTTATTTTTTTAATATAAGACACAGGGATTTGTTGAAAGCTCCTGTCTTTCAGTAGCTTTTCTCACCACTGGAGCACAACAGTACAAGAGCTACAGCCAATTATTTTCATCATGGAATACATTGCTTATTATTTTCTTCATTAACTGTCTAATCACTGGGTTTATGAAACATCAGAGCACTGAGGGAAAATGTCATGCATATTTTCCTGAAGCCCAGGGTGGCATCAAATTATCGAATGAGATAAGATTGACCTGGAAATGTTTGAGTTACATGAATATCTTTGCTTAAAAAGTTGCATTTTCTGCCACTTCCATTAAAATGCTGCACTTACTTTATAACTACTTCAGCCAGTAAACACATTAGAACAGGTTGGTGGTTAATAGGAGGGAGGTAAGCCTATTGTATAGTACATGCTAGTTTATTTGCAACGTGTCTAAATCACTGGCTCTCAAACCTGGTCCTTAAGACACACTGTCCTGCTTTTTAGTCCTGTAATCAGCAGTGGGTAGAACAGGGATAGTTAGAAAACAAGCAGGACGGGGTGCCTTGAGGACCACTGGTCTAAATTATGTAGGTTAAGCATGACCTAAACTATCATTCTTTCTAAGGACTTTGAGCACAGTGTTGTTCACCTCACTCGGCCAGTCAAACTCAGGAGAATGTCATCCAGATCCCGACAGTCACTGAGAGCTTCCATCATATATAAAGGACCAGCTCAGTTTCTCACACAACAGTCTGAGGACGCTTCACCTAATGCCACTGATGCAGTTTCAACACGTAGAAGTGATGAAGTCGGGTGTGGTGGCATTGTTAATAGAGCCCTGTCTCTCACAGATGATGTCAAGAAACAAGGTAAGACATTTCCAGAGGAACAAAAAAGATTTGTTAAAAAGCACATTTGGATATTTACTTTATAATTACAGCTGTAGAAATTATTAACACTTTCCAGGTCTAACATCAGAGTTGAACAGTGTAGGAAAGTGCAAGGCCCTGTACAATTTCACACCTCAACATGATGATGAATTGACTTTAACAGAAGGTAAGTTGTGACACAGCTGCATATTATCTGAAATAGTACAGACTGACAGTTTAACTAGTTAAATGATTTCTGTTTGCTACACAGGAGATCTTGTAGACATTTACACAAAAGACGAGAACGGTTGGTGGTTCGGTGAACTTAACGGGCAGCGAGGCCATTTCCCATCGACCTATGTGGAGGAGTTGCCTGTGTTGAGCAGTGTCAAGTCATCTGATGCCTGAATGAAAGAGGTTAACTTCTGCTGTGCCAAATAATTAAATGGCCCAGTCTGGAGGGCTCGTGCCAAATAAAAATACAAGTGAAGTTCATGTGTATGTACAGGTAATTGATACTCATGTATTAGTAGTTAATGAAAATCCGAAATCAGTTAATGTTCTACTGACAGGATCTACTTATCTGTACAGTTATTTTGTAATTTTATTTTTTTCCAGTTATTTATGCCACAACTTGCAAATTTCAATAAAGTGATTTCCTACCTTGTCTCAAACATGAAAACTATAAGTATTATGAATGGAGATTTTTAATAGATTATCCAGGGTATTAAAAAAAAAGTCAAATATGCCATGCCATGCACATGCAGAAATAATCAGACAGGACATTTTTATATACAATAAACAAGTGTTATTATGTAGACAGAAGTCCAGATTTTGATTTGATTTTAAAAACAGTGCTGCTTTATATTTTAGTTTTTTAGTTCCTGTTCGGATATGAACAAATTCTCAAGCTTGTTCACATTAGTCCACATTGCAGCAAGTTGCACAGTCCTTAATCTTCTTGTTCTTCCGATATTAGCGACGTGCCTGAGAGATAAACTCCTTCCGGACGTTTGCAAGGAATGCCGGTAAGTTATTGGTCTCCTGAAGTTGACGTTCCAAAACTGGCAAACACTCAAGCACAGGATCACTAGACACAACTGTAGAAATGGAAGACTTGTTAAATCTTATGGAAAACATTTGCAATGTTTTTTACAGGACATACGTTGGTGATTTTTTATTATCAACAAATCTTTTCAAAAGACCAAAGTCATACTTTTTAGACACATTCAGTAGATGGTACTGAAAACACATCATTTGCCAAATAATTTCCTGGAGCAGGCAAGTACTGTAGTATTTTACTGTAGCTATGAATCTAAATATACAACAGTAGTCATGTTAATCCAAATAATGTCAGTACATACAATCATGGCACATCATGTTCTTAAATGTATTTTGGTGACATTAGAGCTCTATGGCACAGAGTAGTAGATTCCCAAATAATATTTTTCAGTAGGATTTGATCCCACAATTTTTCCCATATATTTTTTAATTTCTCTTACATTTTCTTATTAATTGAACAAAGCAGATAAATTGATCTTATTAGGCTGATTGAGTGGCCATAATGACACTACACAAGGTATCTTGTATAGAGTAGGGATGTTTTTGTGCTTGTAACTTACTCTGGTAGGATCCGTCTCCTTTAATCCCCATCGTGACAACATAGGCACTGTCCTGATCTGAAGGCTTGATATTCCGGAAAACAAACTGCAGCTTTTCACCTTTACAAGGACAACACAAATGTCATGCTGTAAATTCATTTTCATATTACTTTTCTTAAGACCACATAAAATTACTGTCTCTCATTTCACAAAGCCATGGCGGGTTTAATTCTTCTGCAATCTGGTAAAATCATTCCTGCACAGTCAAGACAGTATGTTTTAACTCCCATCATTGCTAGAATCTATTCGATCAATAGAGAGATATTAAAACAAAGGTCTCATTAGACTGATCTCTGTAGTAGTTTGTATCAACCTACAAGAAAAATAGATGAGAAGAGAGACAGGATAAAAAATATACTGAACATGGAACCCTATTTGTTAAAAATACCTTTAACCAGTTGTGTTTTCCCCAGGATTGTTCGTATCTCCAGTCCTAAGTGATCCTGAAAGACTAGTCTGGCTTTCTGAAGGTTTCTCAGTCTGTCTTTATTTGCTTTATTTTGAGACTCAATTACTGAAAAGGAAAGAAAAAAAAGTGCAGCGTCAATTATGAAAGGGGCCATATGCTACAGTGAAAAGTTATGTAATCTACACCATTAATTAAATTTTCTAATATCTACTTACACTCTTTCCTTTTGGATTGTTCTTCTTTAAGTTTCTCTATCTTCTGAATAATATCTTCTTTTTGCATCTCCTTCTGCTGGATCTCAGTTATCACATCAGAGATAGCGTGACGTTTCTCTTTCAGTAACTCATTTTTTTGCTCCAAGTCTGGTGAAGAAACACTGCATTACTGTCAGTCTTGTATGGAGCTATGGTTTAGTGATTAATGATTCAGCACATGACAAAAACACAAGTGGCACAGTGTCCGTACCAGGAAATTCATCAGTCTTGTACATATATGCAAACATACATCGGTATAGTTCAAACACAGATATAGACCTAATGCAGAAACTCACCCATTTTGAATGATTGTATTTTCTCAAAGAGGATCTCGTCATCCTTGCATTTCTTTAAACATGTATCTGCACAGAATGGTAAAACATAAATAAAGAACAAGCCAAATCAAAGAAATGTGGAATAAGGGAAACTTCAGTGTTAACATTTAGCCTGCTGAACTGCTGAGTCATAATAAGTTTAACATTATACTCCATAGATGCAACACCACAACTATGTAACTAATTGTTTTCTGTGTAAAATTGATTTTTTAAAATACTATACTGTGTACTATAAAATAAATAAAAGGACAGGGATAAAATAAAAAAAATACTAAACAGTGTTGTACTTCAGGACACGTTTGTAAGCAAGTGACAAGATCTCTCATAAAACCTTAAGTGACTACATCACATTCATTGATCATGATCTAACACACATTTATTGATCCCCAGAAGGGGTAATTCATGGGTTAAAGCTGAAATGGGAAAAAAACAACTACACAAAAATGGTTTGTTACCAAAATACACAGATAAAGAACTCACCAAGTGCAGATTTTACAAACTGTCTGTGAGACTGACACAGCTCGGTGGTCGTGTCTATTATCTCCCCGTATGTTTTGAGCTGTTTGTTGTGGATCTCCTCCATCGCACTGCTGAACCTGACGCTCGTGTTTGGATCAGTAATGGATGTCATGATGTTCAGATGTCAGAAAATCTGGGCTAAAAACAAGATAGCAGTTTCCATCATGTTCCCTTAGAGGAATAATATTCCCTACCTGCACATAACTTTTAATTATATTTCATACTGCCGTCATGATAATGTCACCAGTGTGGATTTGTGATGTGGAAGTAGAAAAACAACACATCTTTATTTCCTTGCATGATACAGTTGAAATTGAAGCTCAGAAACAGTTACAGTACTTCACTGAGTAACATTTGGTTAATGTTTAATCAGACTGAATGGTCTCCATCGAGTTCGCTGGTTACCGCTAAGCTAAAGTGAGCTAACGTTAGCTAGAAAACATCAGAGGCTAACTAGTCAGCGTTAAGTTAATGTAATACAGAAAAAAGCCTGCTCACTTGTTTACATCCTAGTTACAGATAAAGCCAGTTATTTTGCACCTGATGCAGTACTCACAAGCTCTAAAATGTCTCCGATAAGTCAGAATTTAACGACAAACGTTGCTACTGAAGCCGTCGTTATTTTCAAAAATCCGCGGTTTGTACAGCAGAGGCGGAGACTGAGCCCCGGAAGTGTCGTTGTATTGTTATGATTCCGCCGACAAACCAAATAAGAGGAAATATAGTTTCCATTTTATTACCTAACTATGAGACAGTCTCATGTTTAAGTTAGTATTTGCTAGTAATCGTTAAAATGTAAAACAGCAGCATCTTGAGATTCCCACAATGCAAACATTACCCTCAGCTCTGGACACCGGTTTGTCTTTGTTATGACTTTATGCCACCTAGTGGTCAATTCTAGGAACTGCAAATGGGCCCAAATAAGCTCATTAACTTAAAAATACTGAAAATTAAAACAAAGTAATATCACGGCCAATGCAGTATATGCAGTGGATGATGACAGGTGGAGTCATTATGTTTAACTGTGACTGCCAGATGGACAATGTTTTTCAGACACAGCATAAAGAGAAGCCATTCTGTTGGACACTAAATGAGATTTTTAATGAGGCTGAAAGGATCCACAAGGTTACATGGGGCACCGCCTCCCTTAGTGTGAACAATGGCTAATATTTAACAATTGTAAAAGCACTGGTCTGAAAGATATCTCCATGGTCAAGTTGTAAACAGTTTTTGTAATGTCTCAAAGCATTCATGATGACAGAACACATTATTTCATATATTAACACATAAGAGCTTGCAGTAGTTGCCGCGGCACTAATGAATGATTTATGATACCTGGGTGAGATGTAAAGTTATAATTTTTTCTGGATTCCTGGTCAGCAATCTTAATAATAAAAACATACGTCTTTGTCAATGATTCATTCACTCAACAATTTCACATCACATGTGAGACAGAGTAATGTTAGATTGTGTATTCAGTATTTTTACCTTTTCGTGCCATGTGCTCATCGTGTGTATGTGGTATGTGATGGTTACCTCTGCTCTTAATTCTACAAGACCTGTGTCCAGAGTTCTGAAAGATGTGGAGTTAATGTTTTACCAAACCATTACAACGAGTGACTTTCTTATCTAAACATTTCTGTCTTTGCAGAATTTGTCTTCTAAGATAATGTTTGTGAATGTTTTTTTGGGTCATTCAGATAAGCGTTTGCATCTCCAGGATTATTACTGCAACACATTGGATACATGTCACTGCAATATGCTGTACGCTGAAATAAGTTAGAGTAGCAAATAAATCTTTATGTGATCTAAATTTGTGAGACGAACATAGCAAAGTGTAACATGTAGCCTGAGTTTTTATAGTGTATGTAGAGTGCATACTTTATGTAAAGAATTGATAACATCACACTGTATGACAGATTGCTGTAAATGAAAATAAATGCAGATTTTTATCAAATAAGGATCTCGTGTCTTGCTAAAGGACACGTCAAACAAAAAAAAAATCACGGTTAAAGTTCAGGTTAAAAAGCGGTTTACTCTCCAGATCAAATTGAAATTAATAAGGTAAAATTTAAAAATGTCCTCAAGAAAATGCCTCAGACTAGGTCATGCATTTAATGATCCCCAGCAGGAAAATTAACTTGTTACCACAAGTTGAGAGGGAGATGAGAGGGAAGTAAAATAAAAAGCAATGAAAGCTTTTGAAAAAGCATTCATGAAATGGTGCACACATTTTGTTGTACATTTTTTATATTAGATATAGATATTTAAATAGTGCCATTGTTGGGCACCAACACAGCAGCTTAACAACAAATCTTACATTCTCCTCCATTTTCCTGGACCCAGTGAATCATTCAGAGTTTCTGCCGGTACCAGTATGTGCACTGCATATCTATACATATCTTGCTCTGTGTAAATTGCAACACTTATGTGTTGCATAGCTTCTTCAGGCAAATTCAGATATTAATCAGTGAAAATGTAATGAGGTAGAACAAAGTCACTGATGTAATTAGATTAGACAGATTAGTTAGATTCCCAGGCACAATCACATCATTTCTAATCAGTTGCTTGGCATTCAGCAGCACCTGAGGCCTAGCACTAAATGATTTAGCTGTCCTATGTGCACAGGCTACTTGCTAAGCCAAGCTTGAAGAAACATCTGTCTGTCTGGGTATATCATTATTCCTTGGTGCTGAGGACAGAATTACCAATGACCACTTCACAGACTATACTGTATCCAGTTTAGTGGAAGTGAAAAAAGAAAAGAAAATAGAAAATGAGAAATCTTTTATTATATAACTAACTTTTGTGAAGGACTGATGCATTATTATACAGCTGTTTCCATGACTTCTTTGAGAATTTTGTATTTTAGATTCATTAGGTGATAGAGATGTATCAAACCTTTTAAATGCAACACTTGAGCTATGAGTGCATTTTTCTATTTATAGAGACAGTCTGATTATGTTATACAGTACTGTTCAGCAATGAGTCCCAGCTCACTGAAGCATCGATTCATTAGCCATAGCAAGGATGAAAAATGCCTATGCCATTTTCCCCAGGTAGGCCCATTCCAGTTGGCAGATATCTGGGTGAAACACATTGACGGGGAGAACAAGCACACAGATTCTCCACGCAGATTGTCCTCAGCTGTCCAGAAGGTTCTAACCTAGAGTTTTCTTAGTGCACCAGACTCTAGATGATAATAATAATCTGGAGTTCATATTGGAAATTTAAATATTGAACTTCAAAACTTTCATTTACAAAAGGAATCACTCATAAACAAATAAATATCCAATAAAACGGTTTTATCGCCGTGAAATGAATCGTAAGTTACATAATTCATTTTTTCAGTCTAAATGTGAAAACAATTTGAGTACTGTATATGCAAATTTTAAAGGTTTTCCTAAATGTACAATAATCTTTTCAGTGTGTGTTGAAAATATTTTCAGAAATCTGATAAGACCGTATACTAGGCAAAATAGTAGAACTGTATCCAACAGGACTAGCATTTGCTGAGGTTGAAAAGAGCCACGTGCACGCACGTGCACACTGTAGCAAAAGAGGACCGGTTATCAGCCTGCAGCTGTGGTGAAGCCTGGGAAAGTGTGCCTGCCAGGAAAACAAGATCCAAAAGTGAAAGGGACACACTTAGTGTGTAAAATCACATATCCATACACTCTATGTTAAATAATAAACAAACAAGAAATCAGGTAAGAATGGTATCAAGCCAACAGCATATTATAGTAGTCTAAGTATAGAATCTGGAGAAATATCAGAAGAAATGGTGACAAAACTTTAGATATTGAGGAAAATAAGAATATGAGAGGATAAGGGGAGGGGGGTATTCTAGCCCAACACATGTATATAAGCAGTGGTACCAGCTTAGATTTTCGGACTTCATTCAAATGATTGTCTCGGTTTTTGACTGCTTGGTCAATAAAACCTAACTTCACTTTTGAACTACTGCTTTTCTGATACTTAGAAGCATTTTTACAGCACTGGCCCAGAGAACTGATTTTTCAGATGCAACAAAACTTGAAAAGAACTTAGACAGATTTTTGAAGAAACAAGACTTAGACTCATTTTTGAGACACGACATGTGATACCACAAGACAACATCATTCATTCAAAAGTACAATAAGGTCTGTACTAGAATCATTTCGTCATATGCTTATATTACAGTTTTTGGCTGAGGGCATCTAGCTGATAGGAGCACCTGTTGTGAAAAGTTTATAATATGCACCCCTCTTAGCCATAAGTGTATTATGTGTGCCTTGCTCTATTACAACTCCATGAGACATGACTGCAATGATGTCAGCAGTTTGGATAGTAGACAGCCGGTGAGCAATGACGATACAGGTTCTTCCTTTTCTTGCTTCATCCAGAGCAGACTGAACAGTCTGAAGGGAAAAAAAGCTTTGTCAGGATTCTTCTCTTCTAATAAGTCACATTATATTGGTTTAAGAATGAGTGGATGATTGTAAAACATCCCTTATAAATCCATCATGAAAAGACTGAATGCATGTACAGAAATGCCTTACTTTGGATAGTGTTTTATAATTAGGTACCTTTTCACTCTCTGTATCCAGGGCAGAAGTGGCCTCATCTAAGAGCAGGATCTTGGGGTTCCTCACAATAGCCCGAGCAATGGCAATTCGTTGTTTTTGTCCTCTTGACAGCTGGGAGCCTTGAGCACCAACCAGAGTCTCATATTTCTTTAAAATTTGCAAATATATTGAGACAAGTGAAGAAAGCAATACATGTTCAAAGATATTTTGCCAATCTGTCCATGTTGATATAAAATTTAAAAAAAACTTGATAACTAAGCAAACATCTGCTGAAGAAGATTGTGTGACACACTGCAATGCTCATAAATGCATAGTTACCTAAAGGAACATGTGGTTAGACTGTTTTGTCAGTTAAGCTGATGTTTTTTTTACAACATAAGTGGAAATAAGCCTTTAAAATTTCTTTTGTTTTTGACTGTAACTGCTTTGTTCATAACACGAGCGATTACCAAAAGTTCAGTGACAATGCATCATAAGTTGTAAGTAAAATGTTTCCACTCACATTGGGTAAGGACATCACAAACTCATGAAGATAGGCTTTTTTAGCAGCTTCTACAATCTCTTCCATGCTGACGCTGCGTGTGTTGTCTCCATACTGTATATTCTCAGCTATACTGCAGTCAAACAGTACTGGTTCCTGGGATACTATGCCAATCTGAGATCTTAGGAAAGGCACATTGACTCTATGAGATGGGCGACCATCGATTAGCTGAAAATAACAAATAACATAATTAAGACTGTGTTAATGGCTTTGGGACAGAATGAATGAATAATATAAATATAAATTAATGTCTAAATTAGTCTGCACACCACTTGGCCTTCATCTGGGTCATAAAACCTCTCCAGCAGTTGAACACTGGTGCTTTTCCCACAGCCACTGCTTCCAACAAAGGCCAAAGTCTGGCCAGGCTTCACCGACACAACCAAGCCATTTAACACCTGGGTATCTGGTCTTGTCGGATAGGTGAACTTGCAGTTGAGGAACTCTATTTCACCTCTGAATTTTTCCTAAAGATCACAAACAAGTCAAATCATGACATCTTGTCATTTTTATTATGGATGATTTCATCTCATTAAGTGAATTCACCAACCCATTTTTCTCCATCTGTGAGACTTATTTTGATTTTAGGAACTCGGTCCAACAGTTTGAATAACTGAGCAGCAGCAGTCTTGGCTTTGGCATAATCTGGAGTGAAGGAGGAAGCTCTGCCCAGTGCTGTCCCGCTGATTACTACAGCTGATATAACTCTGGAAGAACAACATATGAGCTTTGGTTTGATGTTAGGTAACGAAAAGGTCACAAAACACAAAATACATTTCAATATTGCACCTAAAAAATGATTTTCAATGTAAAGAGTTTTACCAACCTGAAAACCAACATGTAATGTAACCCCTCAGAACTAACCAGATGGCCTCCATATCGAAATGAAGCAGCATATGCCATGAAGATGACACACTGGGCAAAGCCAAAACAGATACCATAGATGTTTGCTCTCTTCTTGGCAGATTTATATGGAGGCTCCAGTTTCTCCTCATATGATCCCACAAATGAACTCTCTTTGGCTAATCCTGCAATTGTCCTGATGTTGGAAAGAGCCTCACTGGATACCTGGGAGAGAGAGTGCAGATTTTATACTGTAGCCTGTGTTTACACAGAAATATTAATAGATAGATGGGAATAATAGTGCTGGTGTCAGAATAAGATGTCAGGGGAGCTTACCCGACCTGCTGCTTCCATAGCTTTTTTATCTTCATTTGCGAAACCTGTTAACATTTTGGCTTGGAAAACTCCAGACAACCCGATGAGTGGCAAAAAGCACAGGATTACCAAAGTTAACTTCCAACTGAAGTAGAAGGCAATGATGAAAGAGGCGCCGATGCTGGTTAGCGAGTTAACGATCATGCCAATCTGAGAACCTGTTGCCTGAACAAACCATACCAACCATGCGTAAGCCAGTCATGCTGACTCTTTGTTTTTTTGGCTTACAAAAAGTCTGAAAGAGATGTATACAACCCTATAAATTTGTTACTTACACCCTGCACCATGGATGCATCAGTAGCCAGTCTTGTGGTTAGAGCTCCTGAGCTGTTTTGGGGGTCATCAAACCAACCAACCTCCTGTTTCAACATGGCCTGGAATCCTACTTTTCTCAGACGACGGGTCAGCAGCTCTCCAGATTTAGCAAAAGAATATCCCTGTAACATTAAATCAGTAAATAATTTTCACATAAATCCTACATTATTGTTCTATATTTATACACTAAATATCTCAATTGTATTGTAAATGCTGATGCAAACCTGTAAAAACTGTGAAAAGAAACTAATCACAGCCACAATGCAAAACAGAACACATATCCCATTTATCTGCTTCCTCTGTTCATTCAAGTCACCAATGGAAAAAGTCTGAAAGCACAAAGATTATGCAAATCATTAAATGAAGTATTTAAATGAGTCAAATGGAACATGTATCCATCATCAGCCATGGGAACATCTCATACTCCAAGAATCTGGCTGAACAGGATGGCATAGACGGGGTTTACAGCGCCATTGACAGCAGCTCCCAGTGATCCCAGCAGCATGTAGGGCCACTCAGGTTGGTTGTACTTAAGTATACGTGCTACTGGGGCAGGCTCTACACGTTCATCTTCATCGTCTTCACAATTCTGTTAAAACATGCATTAAAGCTATTTAATCTGCACAGGACAATTTGCAATAGTTAATGTTTTACACATTTTAAAAGAAGAAGTACATTTTCTGGCGTGATTCCCTTGTCCGAAAACATCTTGAGACTGTCTGATAACACATCAGGGACAAAGTCATTTGACAATTTGCTTCCAGAACGCAGTCGAACAGAACTCCTAAAGGAATTACAACACAAAATTATTTTACTGATGCTATCGTATTGCAGTCTCTTTAATGTGATCTCTTTCAGCTGGATTTACTGTACCTTGTACTCGATCTGCTGCTTCCATGGCTTAAACTTCTCGGTTTCAGTGGAAAATCATCTTCAAGAGCTTCGCTGACTGAATCTGATAGGAAAGAAGTGAAGATAGTATAAAAGTACTGAGGCTTCTGCTCTTTAGCAGATACAGGAAGGACCCTCAAACGCAATCTTTTGCTTCGTGAATGCTGCTGAGTGGTTTGAAGATAATAATCAACACATTAATTGATAATGACTATAATCATCAGTTGCAGTTGTACGCCACACAGACCCTACCATTAGCTGCATTGGATGTGTCTTGGTTTTGCAGTGTGACCAGAGTGAAATAGACTCCTTGTCTTTCTAGCAGCTCACTGTGTGTTCCTTTCTCTACAGCCTGTCCGTGTTCAAAACCAATGATGACATCTGCATTTCTAATAGTGGAAAGACGGTGAGCTATAGATATTGTTGTCCTGCCCATGCGCACCTGGAGACAAAACAGTTATTAAAGAGTTACTGCTCAAAACACATTGTGTTAATTAAGTCAGTAAGTGTGTTATTCTGGTTTGATGTCAGAGAGTGCATCACCTTATCCAGTGCTTCCTGTACAACAGCCTCACTCTCATTGTCTAAAGCAGAAGTGGCCATATCCAGCAGCAGGATCTTGGGGTTTCGAATCAAAGCTCGAGCAATGGCAATCCTTTGTTTCTGTCCTCCACTCATCTGACCTCCACCTTCTCCCACCAGAGTATCAAATTTCTGCAGAATTTAATGTTTGGCTTGTTGCATTATAGTTTTACACGTGACTATATCTACTATCATAAGTACCAGCTGCCATACATACCTGTGGGAGATCCATAATAAAATTATAGGCATTAGCCTCTTTTGTTGCCTGGATAATGTCTTCCATATTAACTCCAGGTCGCCCAAAGCGAATGTTTTCTGCAATGGTTGTAGCAAACAGAACTGGTTCCTGCTCTACAATGCCAATAAAAGAACGAAGCCACTGGATGTTTAAAGTACGGATGTCGTGGCCGTCCAAAGTCACCTGGGGATGAGAATTTTATATGTGACATTACACTGAGGCCTTTAAACTTTGCGTTTTCTGTCTGTGCAGTTTCTCTGATTGTTACCATTCCTTCCTGTGGGTCATAAAACCTCTGGATGAGCTGGATTGTCGTGCTCTTTCCTGTTCCACTTGGTCCAACAAAAGCAGTGGTTTCTCCTGCTTTTATCTGCATGCTCAGATCATTTAAAATCTGAAAGAGGTTAATTGAAGCACTACTCAGGACTTTGTGTTTGAGAACTGAGACATGGGCATTGATACCTGCTAGGCAAAGAAAATTACCTTGACATCGGGCCGAGATGGGTAATAGAACGAGACGTTATGGAACTCAATGTTACCTTTTACTTTGTCTAATTTGTAACCCTCTTCTGACAAACAGTCAATTTCTGGTTCCTGTGAACACAACAGCACAGAATATTATCTTATGGTAAATTACTTTTCTATTCTTTCACTTCAAATTGTATCTGAATTAAGTCTTTAATAGCATCCTGATTTTACCCGATCTATTGTGTCAAATATGGCCTTTGCAGCTGCGCGACCAGAAGCAAAAGCCTCCAGGCAGGGCGAGGCCTGACCCAGGTTCATAGCTGCCATGAGTACTCCAAAAAATACCTGCAAACAATCAGCCACACCGTGGCAAGACAACTGTCACTGTTTCTGAACTATTTGCTTTATATAAAGAATCATATTTTTAATCCTACATACCTGAATAAGACCACCAGGAGACAGCTCTTTGGTGTCAATTACCAATTTGGATCCATACCAAAAGGCCAAAGCATAACAGAGGAAAATGGTACACCACAGGTATCCTTGAAAAATGCCTATGATGGTTCCCTTTTTCACTCCCCAGTTCTGAGCCTCCACAAGGTTTCTGTCATACCTGTCCACATTTCACACTTTAATCAGGCAGTGCTTGTTAATCATCATTTACAAAGCAGAACAACTGATTATATAGATAGATGATTATTATTGTTATATTGCATTATATAAAATATTAGAAAATGACAAAATACCTCTCAGCTTCTTTTTGTTCCCCACCAAATGCAGCTACTGTTCTGATGGATGACAGGACCTCATCAGCCACTGCCCCTGCCTTTGCATAGGCCTTCAGCTCTCGTCCTGTCAGCCTGGCCACAGCCTTCAGAAATAAAGAAGAATATGAAAAATATAAAAATACAAACATATCCCAAACTTTAACTTGCTAAAATAGGACTCCACACATATCTATTATATCTGGCAGTGACAAATCATAAAATTCACAGCCGGACTCCTACCGTAGCCATGAGTCCAGCAGCTATACCGATCAGAGGGCTCACTGCTATAACCACCAGGGTCAGCTTCCAGCCGCCAATGAATCCAACCATGAAACCAAACACAAACGTGGAAATCCTCTCAATGAAGATAGACACCTGGTCAGCAATGGCATTGTTGATCTTGTTGATATCACTGAAAAGAATCAGACAACATCATGATCTTTATTTTATGTAAAATATTGTCCCAGGAATGTGTTATTAAAAGATGTGTGCACAGACAGCTTCAACTCACTCTGATATCCTTGTGTTCAGTTCACCGACAGAGTTGCAGTCAAACCATCCAATCTCCATTCGCATGATTTTTCTGAAATAAGTCTTTCGTATTCTCTGAATCTGTCTTGCAGCCGCTGACACCCAGAAGACAATCTATATAGAGGGATAAAATTATTTCTTTGAACAGACACAATATGCCAGACAAAAAAGGGGTTACATTCAATCTGAAAATAGGAAAAAATACTCACTTGAAAATAACTAACAATCAGAACTCCTAATCCAATTCCAATATAGTAATATGCAAACATTGTCATTTGTGCTTCAATATTCACCCTGCCAAGAGAATAAAATGGGTAACAACACTAGCTCTACACACTGTAATGACAATCAGCAATAAACTAATGACTCACCCACAGTCAACTGTGGTGTTTGCATCTGTTTCATATATGGAGCCATTTGTCCAGTAGATGGTGTTGTTGATGCACTCCTTGTTCGGGTCCTTTAGTTCCTGAACTTCAAACTCATAAGCTACAAACGTGTTGGTCATCATGCCATAGACCAGAAGCATGAGAGGCGAAGCTGCACCGTGTATGATGGCACACAAACTCCCCACTACCATCATCATGGTGTCTTTACATGTGGCAAATCGAAACTGCAACAAGGGATTTGTTCAATTTTTGTTTGTTTGCTGTTTAAAATGTAATGTTTTGTTTATATTCTTCTTCTTTTAAAGTTATAGTACAGTCAAGTATCCAAATGTACTGTTCAATACAATTAAATATTTTTATAACCACTATGTAAAAATGATTAAAACAAGCAAAAATGTGTACAGTGTACAGATGGACATATTAGCTTTGTTTCAAGACAAAAACATAAAACTATCCGTTCTGTATGAATTTAATAATTGGACATCAGTGTCCTGGACTTCTACAGTACCATATCCAATGACTGTGCTTATATCTAAGGAGATTATTTCATTTATAAAATAATTTAAGAAAAGCTACTTTATTTACCAGCTGAAAGTAGCCAACACTCATTGTGTTGTCCTTTTTTGTCTTATCACTGTAAAATATAAAATATGAATTAAAGTAATAATTCATCATTACAAACATATTGTGATCTGAATCATACCAAATAATTGTCTTTTATTACAGACTTACCCATTCTTGCTGGCTGCTGAAAGGAAGAAAATTACATTGCCTGTAAATACATTTTTATAAATACAAAATTCAAATTCGACAGATTATTGTTAAGCAGGTCTCTCACCTCCTTTATCAACACCTGGTGGTGTTGCAGTTTTGATCGATTTCTTCATCTTTGCTGCCCAAACTCAGCCCAGCGTTTCCTCTTGTGGCAACTGTGGATTGATGAAACCATCAGAACTATGATTTGAATGTTTAATTGGTGGCATCCATGCAGTGTACTAGTGAAAATTTTTAAATAGTAACAAAGAAGGATATTGTTAGATGCACTACAGTCCATGTATGCGTCTCAAAATCTCAAGTAAAAAAACTAAACTATTTTTCAATTAGTAATCAGTAGTCAAGTAGTTGTACCTTAGTAGTAATATCTATTTTAATTGTTCTGATTGAAACGAAAGGTATATGTGCAAAATGAAATGACATTAAAGATTCAGTTGGTCAGAAACAGGCAACAAAATGTGAGGCAAATACTACAGCAATACTGTTTTAAACAATAACTTTAAACGACATTAGATTTCTGGCAAGAGCAGTATTCGTTAGTGGTGACTCCGTGTTAGGTATAAACACAGCAGAGGTTTAGGTGGGAAAAAATAAAAAGTACTGTACCTGGACTTTTCACTGAATCTCTGGTTTCTTCAGAAGTCCACCACCACCACTGAGGCTCATCAGAGTAAATTCCTCTTTTATTTACAGCTAACCTATGCCTCTCCTTTCCCATTATCAACAGCTACATTAGACTGATAAGGGTTGTGTCAGCATTATGACTCCACTTGACTCGCTTTGTAAGGCAAAATGTGTTTAGTTGTTCCCAAGTGATTGTAAAATTGGTTAATGACCTTAAAGTCATTGGTTATGGTCAGATGCTCCTTCAAGAGCAACATAAAAATAATTAATTTACTGTCATATATGGTCAAATTTTGATCTCCAACTATGACTTTGACCTTTTACTAAAGACAAATCTAATGAATGACAATGAAATAACCAAATTACATACTGTTCTAGGAAAAGGAGAATTAGCCTGCACGTGTCTACATGTCATCTATTAATTTTATATAAGTTCTAAAGTTAGAATGATGAAATTTGTATGCCGTTAATACTATTAGATGCATTAAATGTGAGATGTGTTTCTGTCATTTATAGTAAATTTACACCTTATAATATGTTCTGGTTAAAAAACTAGTAAAAAGATTTTTTAAAAGAAAAAATACAAATATAGTAACCAAGCTGTCTGGGAGGTTAATGCCCGCTAAGACAAGTAGTAGAGGTCCTGGGTTTGGAATTTGCTCCTTTTTTACTGCTTCCTATTATTCATAACACAGGTGATTGATAATAGCACATGAAGGGGGTGTTGTAGTCTCTGTAGGAGCTGGATTTTACTCACAAAGGTTATGGTTGACTAACAGAAAGATGCCTTACAACCCTGACCAAATGTAACATAATTCAGCCCCAAAAAAGGGTATCCAAGCATATTTAATCAGTGTATTTCTACATTGGTATGTTGTTGTGTATTCTGGATTAGTAAATCAATTAAAGTGGTGCTTCATAAGATGCTTTTTTAATACAGTACTGCCAAAATAGTACACAGCTAATGTATTTAGACACCGTAGGCTGTGTCCTTCAAGGAATGTGTTCTTTTGGAAAATACATTTGTCTGTCATTTTGCAGAGAGTTAGTTGAGAAGGTTGATACCACTCGAGCAGCTGAGAAAGCAGCTCATTAGCTTAGTGTAGCATGAAGACATTAAACACTAGCTAGTCTCTCTTTCGATAAATGAACACAATCCACCTAGACATACATCTAATGCTAATTAATAGACACATTGTGTTTTTTTAAACCATTTAAAAATAAATGTGAAAATTACACTGATTTCACGGATGATTGTGTGTTCTTGGCGAGTTAGGATTAGTAAATTCCTGTTGCCTGTTGACCGTGCTGCTTGCTTTTATAAAACACCTTTTAGTTACAGCAAACCAAATGACCATGTTGAACAAATAAACAAGTTAAAGCTGTCATATCAAGAAAAACTACTGTAAAAGCCTGACCAGATGTGATGTTGGCCTTTAATCATGACTGAACAAGGATGCATTATACACATATACAAATTTCCATGTACATATAAAAAATTGCTTCAGAAATGAATATACTACAATGGTAATATTTAATATCTGTAATATGTTGGCTGTGAACTGAACAGAACATAGGCCATGCCGCAAATATAGTAAGTAGCTGTCAATTGCTCAGGAGAAATGTTTGCTTGTAAAAGAGGACACAGGTGGTACTACAGGTAAGTTAGCATACTTTGCAAATGATGTGCTTAGCACATCATCAACAGTTAATGACTTACTGAACATTTCAGTGTCATGCTTTCTGAAGAAGTAACCTATATACTTTAGCTGCCAAGAAATGCAGACTGAGAAAAATTCCTCCTGTGTTGCACAATCACAAACGTTTAAGCACATGAAGCATAACAAATCACACAATGACATGCAGGATAATTACAGCATTACAGCAAACAAAGCAGATATAGCCTGGGAAACATTTAACACAAGTAGTAGAGCTTGATGTGGGACCACGACATGGAAGCCTTGAACAGCAACACGTCCACAGAATAGAATAGGTTATATGTGTGCAGCTGTCTCATTGTTGAACATTTACTGGTCGTCACATCATTTGTGCGCAGGTTGTGAAAGTGTATGAATCCTTACTGGACCTGCAATAATAACAGGGCCTCTAAGACGGGGTGGGTCTGCTTTACACAATGACAATACAATAAAAACAAAGACATACTACAAGAGAAAGTAGCATTACGTTGAGTAACGTCTGAGCAGTACCACCATGGAATTTGTGCCATGTTTTTTTAAATAATAAATCAAAAAACAAAGAGACACTGTGGACTGACTTCACAGTTCACTTCAGCTCCTTATCCAGTGATGTGTTCATTCACGTTTACCTACCTCTTTAACAAAGTTTGCTCACCTCTTCTCTAAAGGTGGAGCCTTTTACCAACTTACCAAAATCTGAAACATGTTGGTAAATTAACGACTAAAATCAGTAAAATATAGGGTCTAAAACGATATGGAAAAACTAATAGTAAAATAAATGTATAATATGAATATGCACCTAATGTAAAAACAAGTTATAAATATCTGTGTCCAGCAGGTGTCGCTAATCTCTGTCGTTGACATCACCGGAAGTTAGATTGTGGCACCACATAAATCAGCAGAGTGGAGCAGAAAATCAACGAACTTTGCTGTGAGTTCGTCTCGAACTTGTCGGTGTCTTTTGGAGGAAGGCGTCCTCCTTCTCCTCCTCTTCCTCCTGCTCCTCCTGCTGCTGAGAGCGACGCTGGTTTATGCTCTGACCGAGGTTTGCTGACTACATTTAGTTTTTGTTCTTTAAAGAGATGTTCAGTGAGTTTAATTGGCTTCGTTTATTGAGGTACTGTACGCCAGTTCAGTAAGGTGCTAATGTTAATGAAGATTAAAGTCTAAACATGTGTCTAATGGGGTCAGGTTACCGTCATTTAGTTCGCTAACACAGAGTAACCCTTCACAATGTGTGTTTAGCTTCAGCACAGATAGTTTATTATATAATCTACAGCGGTACAAATTCCGGGTTCACTTTTGTTCTTGACACTGGCCCGTGTGACTTGATGGTCCAGACTCTAGACTGGAAACACTCTCGGGGTATGGGAAAAAAAATCTGACTTGCTTTTCTTTTATATGAATGAATAAAAACAATCTAAATAAAATATGTGACTCCATAAAATCTTAAGCTCCCCTCATCTTTTACACACCTGGCGTTGGAGATTTAAACGGTGTAAACTGTAATTTCCCACCATCCCCCCCACCATATACCCATAATGGTATAGTGAACACAGGTTTTTAACATATTTTTTTCAAAATCAAATACATATCTGTGGTTTCTCTGTGCACTTTCTAAATTGTAGTCATGTGTATCTTGTTTGTTTTAATTATCCTCTACATGAATCTTGAACTTGACAGGTGGGCACATGTGACAAATTGAATTGATTGAACATGGTTCGGAAAGGCACATACCTGTTTATTAAAGCTCCCGCAGTTCACACTGCATGTTAGAACATCCAAGGATGCCTGTGTAGACCACTACACTAACATCCTTAGTGAGGCAAAGATCAGGACAAGGGTATAAAACAATTTCTGGTACCACCAGGACTCTTCCTAGAATTCAGTTACAACTGGACCAGTAGTGGCCAAACTGGACTAACTGGCTACATAGCTGCAACCTGTTTGGCATTTGTCAGGCAGTATATAGAGGAGTCTGAGAGCATGATGACAAAGATCCAGTAGTCTATAGCCCAGAATTGAACTGTTAGTGCAGAACTTTAAGCTTTGTGTGACAAACACCACCTCATCACCTGCGCATACCATCCCTGTGGTGACTCATGGTGGAAGCAAAGTCATACTATGGGGAGCGTCTCCGTAGCAGGGATAGGGACTTGTCAGGGCTGGAGAAAGGATGAATGTAGCCAAAAATCTCATGCATGAGACCTGAGATTGAGGTGACGGTTTACATTTTAACGCATCAGTGAGCCAGGATAACTGGAGTAGCTTCAGGACAAGTCTCTGATTGTCCTTAAGTGACCCAGCCAAAGCCCGGACTTAAGCCCGGAGAACATCTGTGGTGAACCCTGAAGATGGCTGTGTGTGTGTGTGTGTGTGTGTGTGTGTGTGTGGGGGTGTGTGTGTGG
>OMLM01014672.1:176018-188184 GCA_900302695.1 Helostoma temminkii
TGAAAAAAGGAGAAGTGACTTGAATATGTGCAAGTCCAAACAAGCTTGAAAAAATGACTGACAAAGTGTAAAGGTATTTTCTATATGGGGTTTTGACATTTTGTAGACTTGACAATGAATTGAGAGAGTGATTGGCTTAAAAGTCTAAATATATTACTCAGCCCTATTGAAACAGTTCAATTAATGTATTTCAAGTATGTTTTCAGATTTGTCTAATAGAAAACATTTGTTGTTCCAAACCGTAGTTTCACCCCACACTTGCAATAAAGTCATAGAACTTCCATAGTCGATATTGGAGTTCAAAGTCTATATTTTAACAAAGTGGACCTCTGATCTTGTAAAGTGCCAGTTCTGTCATAATGTTGCCCAATACACTGTGGGCAAAATAAGAATAATATGATAAAATTAAAGCAACAAGAAATCGTGATATAGCATAACCATAGATCAAATGTCATTTCCTCATTTCTCCTATTACTAACATTTTAATCATAGTCCCATCCTTTTGCATGCTTCTTCTGATGCACCTTAGTTTATAAACGGCTGTTTCAGTTGAGGCCTGGACACCACTATTCTCTGAGGAAGGCAAGCTCACTCTGTATTAAACTATGGTTTCTTTTTTGTCTTAGAAACATGTTCCTGTTTATCCTTGGACTGGTGGCTCTTTGGTTTGTCTTTCGCTGGTACAAGGAAACCAAAAGGGTTGCCAACAAGCAGGATAAATATGTCTACATCACCGGCTGTGACTCTGGGTTTGGTAACCTGCTTGCTAAACAGATGGACAAGCTGGGCTTCTGTGTGATTGCAGGCTGTTACACAGGGAAGGGTGAGGATGAACTGAAGAAGGCTTCCTCTGACAGACTGACGACCCTTCATCTGAATGTCACTGACTCTGAAAGTGTCAGCAAAGCAGCAGCTCTGATCAAGAATCTGGTTGGGCAAAAGGGTGAGTGTTTGGGTAGTTTATTTTTCATGTTAAATGTAAACACATAGCTTAAAGCAGACATTTCACTTATAGGTGATAAGTGTTATGCGTAGGGGCATTATCATTCATCTATCTGTGTTTATCCTGTTGTACTTGTGTTGCTCCAGGCCTGTGGGCTGTTGTGAATAACGCTGGAGTCTCTTTACCGTCTGGTCCCACTGACTGGCTCACTATAGAGGATTACAAGTCCATGCTATCCGTCAATCTGGATGGAGTAATAGATGTAACGCTGAGTGTCCTCCCTCTCATTAAGAAGACTAGAGGCAGAGTGGTGAACGTTTCCAGTGTGTTTGGAAGAATCAGTCCATTTGGTGGACCTTACTGTGTGTCCAAATATGGAGTAGAGTCTTTCAATGACAGTCTGCGGTGAGAAGAGACATTCATTTTTCAGGCTGTACATTCATTATTATTCTCATAAGTGCCTTTTTTGACTCGCAGCAGCCTCTTATGTGTTTCAGTTTGAACATGTCATCATTTGGAGTCAAGGTTGCATGCATTGAACCAGGCTTCTTCGCAACTAATGTGACTAATGCAAAGCTGGTGAGGGATAACCTGAAGAAGCTTTGGGACAAACTGCCTCAGGATGTGAAGGATGACTATGGACACAGTTATTTAGAGACAAGTGAGTTACCTTTTTATTATTAGATAGAATAAACGTAGGGCAATCACCCATGTGATATTTGGTCCTGGTGTGCGGTGAAAACATTGGCTTAAAGATTTAGAATTAGTATTAGAAATGTTTGAGCTGATTGAACTAAACCTGGACTATACTGTAAAAAAATTGTAATGTCCTCCTTAGGATCTAACTGGTGGCAGAATAGATTCAGATTTTCAAGATTACATTTCAGGAAACATATGTTCTGTTATGTCCATTTTTCCTGTTTATGGACTGTTGTGCAAAAGCTGCCATCTTGGATGTTCTGAAATCACTCCCTGTTGACTCATTCCCTACTCTCTATTTATTTTGCATTCAGTAGTTAAGTCAGTAAATTGACAATAATTGTCAGATTGCGTCATCACTAATCACAGCTGGAGGAAAAGAAACAAAAAGTTTATCTTTTTATTTTTTGTGCAGTGCTTTAGTGAGGTGTAAAGTTGCCAACACATTTAGCCACATCTGTGCATATTAATTTTGTATCTTGTGTGAAATGTTTGTTTTTTTTTTTAGCTCTTGAACAGCTGGATGAAAGGTTCAGGCAGTTTAAGGACGCAGACCTGATGAAGGTGGTCAGCTGTATGGAGCACGCCATCGCCGCTGTTCATCCTCGAACTCGTTACTCTCCTGGATGGGATGCAAAGTTCTTCTGGTTGCCTCTTTCATACATGCCAACCTGCATCACCGATAGACTTTTCCTTAGAAGTCTCCCAAAACCAAAAGTGTCTGTGCTGTAATTTCTGTCAAATTAGAATTAGTTTAAATAATTTTCGCTACAGTAAATGTTTGCAAAGATTTGCACCATTGATAGTATCATAATTTTTGTGTATTAATTATGTTTTGCTCTTCATTGTATTTTTGATTTGGCTCCAGTTATTCTCGTGCTTACTGTACTGACTATAACATCTAAACTAAACGGTGGCCATTGCTTCTGAATATATATCATATCATATAAACAATGTCACACCTCTGTCAGCTTGTAAAGGCTTTGCTCTTGCTGTACTTTGGCTCCTCTGCCTCTGTTTCAAACCTCTTTGTGTCTTTGACGGTCATTTGTCTTTAATATCAAACATAGTAAATGGTGTTTTCTCTGTAACCTTTGGGTTGAAGTGTTTTCATAGTGGATTTGGGGTAAAGGGGAGCAGTTATCAGAACCAGGGGTCATGAAATCTGATTTAGTTGGTTGCATAACCCCACTCGGGTGAAACATTTAGCCCTGCTAACATACACACTATGGACCTTGACTCTGTGTGCACACACTGAAACCAGCCCTCAAAGTTAACTATAACTTCCTTTGGAGCTTCCAGTGTTGGCTGGGAAAGGATTATCACTGCATTCAGTTAATTTTCCTGATGAGGAAGACACATCTCCATCTAAAGAACTGTAACCATGGTATGTTTGCATATGATAATAGAAATCTAAGAAGTTTAATGTATAAACTGTTTCTGAAGCTCATAGGGAGCTTCCTTAACAGTTGGCCTCTGGATATTAACATGATTCATTTTGTTTGTGTGACAGGCAGACTAATTAAATAAACTTAAGTGGTTTTGAGGATCTCTATTTTTGACACCCAGTACAATTAAATGCATGTAAATGGGGTTTTGTTTTTGGTGTACAAAGCATAAAATATAACTGACATTACAGTAAATTGTTTGAGCTCCGCAAATGCTCAATTTGAAATCTGAAAACACGTTCACCTATATCGATTAGTCACAAGATATTTTACATGGTTGCGTTTCCCATCAAGCATATTTTACTTGGATTTATTTTTTTTATTTTATGTGCATTATATGATTTTTATTATTTTTATTTTACCTAAGTCCTGAACAAACCTGCCGTTTGATGTGTAAACATGCGTTACTGCCATGGCTGCATTAACCCACTAGGGGTCCTTGGGCCATGTTGGTTAAATGCTCTTTAGGTGTATACACCATGTGCATTGTAACACTACCTATGTTTTAAATGCACAATTGATTGTATATTATTGTGGCATACTCCTATGAATGGCAGTTTCTTTCATTACTCATTATGTAATCTAGGTTTTATTATGGCTGTATATTTGATAAGAGTGAATGAGGAGGGAGGGGGGCACAGAAGTTGTATATCATGTTGTAGTTTGATAACTGATATTGTATGTTTAAAAGAAACATAACTAAAGTTTCTTACTCAGGTGTCAACTGAAAGTCTGCCATCGTATTTATTGGAGGTAAGTTGATTTATCTCTTTTGTGCATTATTTGCATAAGTGTTTACAACAATTTCCACCACCTGTGTAGAAAGTGAGATGAAATGAAAATGCTTCTCTTCTCTCAGAATTAACAGAGTCAACACTGTTTTATGTTTTAGGTAGTCCTGTCACATCTGGTCCTAACCTTTGCTTTACTTCTGGCTACTATTGCTGCCACCTGGTGGTACATCAGAGACTCCTACGTGGTCAGTGACTTCAGCCAGAAGTATGTGTTCATCACAGGCTGTGACAGTGGCTTTGGGAATCTGCTGGCCAGACAGCTGGATCAAAAGGGTTTCCATGTCATAGCTGCATGTCTCACAGAGAAAGGTGCAGCAGAGTTGGCAGCAGCAACCTCTCCCACACTGAAGACCCTCCTGTTGAATGTTACAGACAGTGGGAGCATCAGAAGGGCGGTGGAGTTTGTGAGCAGAGAGGTCGGAGAGCGAGGTGAGCCGGGAGTACAGCAGGGGGTACACACAGATAGGGTGCCAGTCAGAGTGAGGCACTGGAGGAGATAAAGACAACCTGAACCATCCCATCATCAACCTATCATCCTCCTCCTACTGATATGTTAAACACGCTCATTTTTAAAGAGGAGTAGAAAATATTTACCTCACAGGCTGCATTTAAATAGCAGGAGCATAGTAAAGCTCCTTCAGACGTTAATGTATTTGATTGATTAAAAAAGTAAACTATATTTTCATAGTGGATTTATATCATTAATCAGTCTCAACTTTCTGTTCCACTTTACAGTCTGTACTAGGTCTTTTGGTATATATACACTGATTATGAAAGCAGCCTATTATTCTAGACTTCCCTTGGACAAATGACCCTTCATAAAATTTTCAAATCAGGAACAAGTTTTCTTACTATACTAAGTCATTAAGCATACTGCATGAATAAAAATAAGTGATTCAACATAGCAAAATGATAAGCTGATTAGATTAAATAAGTGTAAGAATTAAAATGTGAGTTTGTACTGTATGTAGCAGTACAATTAGTAAACCAATCAGTTAGTTGGTCAGTAGAAATTTATAATTTCAGTTTTTCAGTAAAAGCAAAACTCTGTTTTATGTGAGGCTTATATGCTTTTCTTTGTCATTAATGAATGTGCTTAATCTTTTTTCTGGTTTGGATTGTTGGTCACATTAAACAAGTCATTTAAAAATGGATTGTGGTAATGACATTTATCACTATTTTTAGCTGCAGGCTAAAAGTAAATACATGAACTTTTATTCATTAACATATTCCCACAGATCCCCTTCTCACGTCCAAATATTTGCCAGTTTGCTGTTACATGAACCCCACAAAGTACTTGGTGACTTGTCCCTGATGCACATTGATGAGGACGATCAATAAAAAACATTAACTGTTTTCACAAAAATGAAATACATATCTATCTATATGTTGTCAGTGGTGATAATCTTAACCTAATGATTATCCTAATGATCCTGCCTGTTACCTCTGCAGGTCTGTGGGGGCTGGTGAATAATGCTGGAAGGTCCATACCCATCGGCCCAACAGAGTGGATGCAGAAGGAGGATTTTACAAAGGTTTTGGATGTGAATCTGATAGGAGTAATTGAGGTGACGCTCCAGTTCCTGCCACTCCTGAAGAAAGCCCAGGGCAGGGTGGTAAATGTGGCCAGTATTCTGGGCAGACTGTCGCTCACTGGTGGAGGATACTGTCTATCCAAATGGGGAGTGGAGGCCTTTTCTGACAGCCTCAGGTGAACATTTATTTATCATGTATCCTGTTAAATGTAAAGGGGCTTAGTAGCAACAAAACTGCACCTTCTCTAGAATAAAGCTTAATGTCCCGTAGGGGCAACTTGGCTTATAGACAGTAGTCAGCAATAGGATATAATTTTTTATGCAAGTAACACTGGTGTCATTGTCAACACATTTATTTAAGGCTTTAAGAAGAAAAAGCCAAAAAAAATTTAGATATATTTTAAATACTTTATTGCAGAAGGCTGATTAGACTATTAAAAACATGCTGTTTGCTTCTTCTCAGGAGGAACATGCATCACTTTGGAATTAAAGTGAGCATGATCGAGCCTGGTTTCTTCAAGACAGGTGTGACACAACTGGATCTTATTGAAGCTGACTTGAGGAGGCTGTGGACTCGTCTTCCTCAAGATGTAAAAGACTCATATGGAGCTACATATTTTAATGACTGTGAGTAGAAGTACAGTTAATGTTACTAAGATTCAAATACATGCTGTAAATGACTCTTTATATGTGTTTAATCACTCAGATATAAAAGCCCAGGAATTCTCCATGAACATCCTGTGCAGTCCAGATCTCTCAAAAGTGACCAGGTGTATGGAGCATGCACTGACCGCTTGTTTCCCACGCACACGTTACAGTGCGGGCTGGGACGCCAAGCTCTTATGGATTCCTCTGTCTTATCTCCCTTCATTTGTTTCAGACTTTTTTATCAGTGCACTTCTTCCTTTACCTACAGGTGAAAGAAATGTCTAATGTCTAAAAAACATAAAACTAAACTGCAAAATAGCTTGTATGTTTTTTTTTCCTGTCAGTAAAATTAAAACGATAAGGAAAAAATGGCAAGACTTTGTTACAAAATAGGAAATTTATTCATTCATGTATCAGCAGCAACAATTTAATCCATATGGGTGTGTTCTGGATAATTAGATGCATTAATTGTCCCCATTACGATACAAAATAAATCATTTCACCTTTTTATAAAACAACTCTTGATGTCTGCAGTTTCAGGTCATGTGTTGCTCTTCAGGATAATCATCTACACAAATTCATTTTCATTCTTAAGACATGGGTACATTCAAGTATTGTTCCAATTTACTGTGGCTATTGTTCCAATATCACTGCTAAATAATTACCATTTCATTTTAAATCACAAAGTCAGGGAATGTAGGTAGAACTAAAGTACAATATGATATTCTGCATATGTATTTAAGCTCATGCATCTATTTATACTGGTGCACAAATTTAATGGCATGAGTTATAATCAGTTTCTTTTGCTTTTTTTTTTTTTTTAGCCCTGAAATGAGGTATATAAACATGAAAGATGAAGCAAATACATCTTCAGGTTTTGTTCAGTGGCAAAAATGTCATTAAAAACACATTTTTCTAACCTTTGTTCATATAAGTACTGTACATTCAGAATGCAGCTCACGTGTGTTATTGTGTTGAAGTATTCATAGGATCTATTTCAAAGATATTTTCCTTCAAAATCTTACTGTTCAAATTTACAAATATACAAAATATTAACATTTCTATCAGCAGCTTCAGTGCAAAGATATACATATTGTATATCAGAAAGAAAAAAACATTAACAAAAGAATTGGCATAAGAAATGTCAGAAGGCATAGTCACAGAAGACCTTTCTTCATTCTATAGAAATGTATTTCTCTTTCCTAAAACATTTTTGTACACAGGCTGCATAAAAAAATAAATTCTGTGCAAAGTGTGTTTTCTTTTTTCGATTCCCATCTGTGAGGGGTTATACATCGCTGTCTTCTTTAACAAGGTTGGCTGTGTCTTTGAAACTGTCCTCGGTTGGCGAGAAGGTGCTGGGACGATCCCTCTTCGGAGGTTTGGCGGGGGGGGCAAAAGGAGAGGGCTCAGGGGCAGAGTCCCCGCTGCTGCTTACAGGCTTTTCATCTTTCATCTGTAAAGCAGTGTAGAAGGTAAACAAGAGTTTTGTTTCCGGCACCTTAAAAATGCTTTTCTTTGCGTGTCCAAACTCACCTCTGAGTATGAAGGGTTTTCAAATGTGGTACTTGGCTTTAATTTTCGTTTGAATAAGCTCCACTTTGACTCCTAAAAACATAGTTGTCATCACAATGGAATGATTTAGCTCACAAACACTAGTTTTATGTGTTTTATGACATACGCTATAAAAGAAACTCACCTGAGCAGGTTTGGTGCTGACAGAAGATGTGTTGACGACTCCTGCACTCTGATCGCTGCGATATGTTGGGTTCACAAAGTTGTTCTCCAGCTGGTCACTGCTCACATTAACAGTCACCTGTTTAATATTAAATTGTAATATTGTCAGGTCAGTTATAACTATATGCTGCCATGACAACTTAGTTGAGCCATATTCTTGCAATCATTCACATCCAAAAACATTCCCCAAGAAAATATTTTAAATTCAGTGTAATTAACTTTCTTTCTACGTGAAAGTGTTAATATCTTGACCACCAATGATTTTCCTCAGGGCATGAGATAACTATGATGTCCATGTTGAAAAACATATAATTCAAACTCCACCTGTGTGGCATGAATGACAGCAGGATCACCAGACACTCCAGAAGTAGAGGCATAAAGGGGGTTCTCAAATGTTATCGGCTGCCTCCCAGCTTCCATGGCAAAACTGTCATCCTGTGGGAACATTGTATTAATCACATTGCCTTTACAGCAAATATTAAATAAATACCACATAAAGTGAATGTTTGTGGGTCAGAACACTTGAAGTGACTTGGGAGATGATTCATTTCTGATAAGCATCTTTCCTGGACTCACCATCTGCATGGCTGTGTCAATGAATGACACTCCAATGTGTGATGGTCCGAGATCAACATTATCACCCGTGCGAAACGTCACACCATTCCCTGTGTCACTGGACTTCACCAGGCTGCTCAGGCTGGACAAAAACAAAACACCCCAAATTGGTTTTCAATTTAACTGTTACTGTGAGCTTCAGTTCAATTCTTATCAGGAATCACGGGTGAGAGCTGAGATACCTGGGTAGTTTGGGCATGGAGGGGATGAAAGATCCTGTTCGTTTGTAGTTCAGGAAAACCCCAACAGCCAAGGCTCCAGTAATTATGATGACGATAATGGACAGGAGAACAGCCACAGCTAAACACAGAAAAAGTAAAAACACATAGTAGGTGCTATTCATTAACATTTCTACTATAACATTTTGCTGACAGGTCCACTACTGTTAAAGACCCTTGGCTGACCTATTAGTTTACTGAATTATTAGGGAAGTTAAACAGTGATCCAGTGTTATATTACTTGGCTATTTATTAAGAAAATATTGTAATATTGTAAATTTGGCAGCATCTTTGGTATTTGCTTATCTACACTGTTTTTTTGCTTGAGCAGTCTTTAAGTGGATACGCAAATAAAGGCCAGAAGTGATGATTTCACACTTTTGGCCCGTATTTGCTTCAGTAAAGTCAACATCATTACTGTACAACAGCTCCCACATGTCAGCCAGTGCATGTGTGAAGGTTGGACGAATTTATTTAATGTCAAAAAATGTTAAACTGTATATTCAAATATTTATCTAATCATATTTTTAAACATGTTGGCTGAAAATGGGTGAATTACCTGTTCCTGCTGGAGTGCCCCTCGACTTCCCCATCTCACAATAGCTGCCCGCATAACCGTATGGACATCTGTAGGAAGACACAATACACATAATTTTCTTAAAGGAGAAAATGTTCATTGAAAAATATCACCATCAAGTGTGTTTAAAAAAGATGTATTGCCTAAAATATCAGACATACTGGTATGACTGAGAATCATCTACTGGTGTAAATGGCACCTAAATCTACACTCACTTGCACTTGGGCAGACCCCCTTCATCAGTGTAGCAGGTTCCACCATTCATGCATCTACATGCAAGGGGCATTGCAACAGGTACCTCAATGGCTGCAGGAGCAAAAGCCAGGCATACACAGCAAGATCAACAACAACAAAACCACACAGGAGCAGCCAGGCAAGTGGAGAATGGATATATGAATGTAAAATGAGAAGCAAAACAACAGCTAACACAAGACAGCGGATCGCACGTGCTGTCATATGTCGTTTACCTGCATCACATTCGCTGGAGTCAAACCCTAACAGGGAGGAGCCTTGTGGACAGGCGCAGGTGTATCCACCAGGCCGGAGGAGACAGAGGTGACTGCACACATTCTTACAAGGGTTGGACACTGAAGAGGACGGACAATAAAAAATAATGTTCATCACTTTAAATGCACTTTACTATGTCAACAGAGGCAATTCACCTAAAAAAATGTTTACATGGATCAGGTGAGTTCAGCCAATCAGAAGCTGTAAGCTGATTTAGAAAAAAACTTTAGAGCACTGAAATGTGTAAACAGCCAAACTCATTTCACAAATGTATTTTGAGTAACAGTTCTGCAGTAGACTAACTAAAGGCAAAAGCGTTGATGTACTGTATGACCCTCGATGTGCATGATCTTTCAAGATTCTTTCTTTCATTCTTTGTGGATTAAAATCATTTTGGTTTGTTTTTTTTTCTAACCTGATTGGGTGTGTCGGTGCTCCTGGTAAATGCGAACTTGAGTCAGCCAGGGGTTGATGGTTAGAACTCTGACTTTATTTCCTGTCCCAAACTTGTTTGTCTTCCACACTTCACCTTTGTCTTTTGTCGTCCAGTACACATGCCCCTCAAAGACATCCAGACTGTATGGATGTCCAATATCTGAAACAGAGAAAACGTGACATTTAATACACATTATAATCAATATTTACTCACTTTCACTATGACTTGAATAAAACACTGAATGGCTGCCCTGTATTACAGTGTCCTGACCTCCTGATATGATGATCTTCCTCTCTGTGCCATCGGGTTTCATGGACTCAATGATATTTTCTTTGGAGTCACACCAGTAGATCCTGTTTCCATTCAGATAGTCCACAGCCAGACCAGTAGGCCAGCCCAGGTCTTCCTCGTTCACCAGAACCTCTCTGTGCTGACCATCCATCCATGCTGACTCTATTCTGGGTTTTCTGCCCCAGTCTGTCCAGTACATCATTCTGTTAACACAGAATTATTAGTTTTGGGTGAACAAAAGGTTTTAACATACTGTACAAATAAATCCAGCACTTTTTCCTTAAACAAAAACCCAGTTTTGTACCCCAGTGATGGATTGACAACAATTGCAGCAGGCTGGTCAAGATCTGTGTGGATTAACCACTTCCTGTACCGCCCATCCAGCTTGGCCACTTCAATTCGATTGGTCCCGGAATCTGTCCAGTAAATGTGCCTGTAAATGGTGACAATTACACACTGAGCAACTGACTTTGCTTAAGAGAATTTTCTAAATTAAGTCAGTGATGAGGATGAATTACCCGCCAACCCAGTCCACTGCAATGCCGTCAGGATTAGAGATGTATCTCAGGTTCAGATCCACCTCTTTCACTGGGTTGTTACCGTGATCGTTGAATGTGGTCATGTAGGCACGTTTTATAGAGCCAAACTGGGATCCTTGACCAAGAACTGTCCAGTATACAACACCTGCAGCACATTGTTAAAACTTAAGAGATATTTCTGCATTTATACTCACTGCAGCCAAGGACAACATTAACAGTTCCACAATAACATACTGAGGCCTTGTCCCTCTGGATCCCACAGGTAGTCCAAAGCTCGGATGTGCTCAGCGTTGTCCACATAGTCTGAATATTCCTCAGACGACAGATTGAAACGACGGATACGAATGTTGTCTGGCAACAGAAGCACTGGTGGGTTTCCTATACAGACATTAAATGCAATTAGCCATTTCAACTCAGAGTTTGGCTTTAAAAAAGAAAAAAAAGAAAACATTTGAAAGAATTTTCTTTAATGACTAAAGGCCGTGTTCTTACCCTGGGCAGCACACTCTGTCCCATGTGGCTCACCAAACGAGAGAAAGCCATCAGCACAAAAACACTCATAGCTGCCCTTAGTATTCTTGCACTCCTGAGGGCACGTCCCATACACTTCACACTCATTTACATCTGTTCCCAAAAGCAAAAGGAAAAAAGAGTTTTCTCTTTTTCTTTCTAAAAGAATACTTCTGTGTCAGTGTTAAGTGGAAATGAGAACATGACCAGCTAACTGAAGTGCTGTTTACCTTCACAGGTGTGTTTTTCAGTCGGTCTGGGCTTGTAGCCAGGCCTGCAGGAGCAGAGGAAGCCTCCCTCTGTCAGGTCAGTGCAGTTGTGTTCACAGATGTTGTCACTACATGTGTGCCCACTGCCATGGTCTGACAGGA
Source organism: Helostoma temminkii (assembly GCA_900302695.1). Taxonomy (NCBI): domain Eukaryota; kingdom Metazoa; phylum Chordata; class Actinopteri; order Anabantiformes; family Helostomatidae; genus Helostoma; species Helostoma temminkii. Next base: position 187,887 of record OMLM01014672.1, read on the forward strand.
GCAGACACAAAAATACAGGTAATGTCAAAAGGACTCTCATGTAAGTAACCATACAGTACTTAAACTATCATCTTAATAATAAATAATAAAGATGTAAACATGTTTCTGGAAAATTAAATGTGGTAGGTACAGTATTGTCTATTGTACGTGATGCTCTACATTGTGCAGTATCAGCAAATACAATAGTAATTAGTTGAATGTAATAGACTTGAGTCAGAACATATTTTTTCTATACTATACCACCATATTGTTTTATTTTAGCGACCTTGAGTGTCATGAAAGGCGCCTATAAATAAAA
>OMLM01014672.1:188220-233315 GCA_900302695.1 Helostoma temminkii
ATTATTATGTGGGACACTGGGGTAAAAGAGGATTTAACTAATGTCACTTACGGCAACCAAGCTCATCCGACTGGTCTCCACAGTCATCATAATCATCACAGGCATACTGCAGAAGGATGCATTGTCCGTTACTGCATTTGTACTCATCATCTGTACAAGGGCCATGTGTGGGGCTTTGGCCTAGACAGAGAAACACATATTAACTCAGGAGAGGCTATATATGCATTTAATTATTTCAAAAATTGAGTTTTAATATAATTTGAGTGGATGCATAAGTCATCAGCTACTGCAGCAGCCTCTCAATATAACCAGAGTAATCTCAGTTACGCAAAGTGTCACACATACAGTTTTCTTGTCTCTCGTCTGAGCCGTCCCCGCAGTCATCCATAGAGTTACACAGCTCATGGCTGTAGATGCAACGATTGTTATCACAGCGGAAACGGAACGGAGTCTCACACTGGATGTCCACTGTGGATAAACAGAAACAGGAAGATTCAAGTTAACCCTACAGCAAACCTAGTAAACAATAAAAAATAACAATAAATAGTGGTTAATTGGTATTTTAGATTAGATAACAATTAATTAACAATTAATTTGATGTGAGTTTTAGATTTAATAAGGTTTGGTTTTGTGTGTGTTTATGTTACAGCAGAGGTGGAGCTCCTCGTCAGAATTGTCTCCACAGTCATTGTCTCCATCACATTTCCAATGAGGCTGGATACAGACGTGGTTCTTGCACTCAAACAGGTGGGGAGGGCAGTATGTGCCGTGGGGAAAACGGGTTGCTGAAAATCAGAACAATTGTGTCAAACTGCATATGTGACTGTGATTTTTTTTCTGATAAAAGAGCACAAAGAAAACCATTAGATGTCGAGACACTCACGACATGATGTCTCATCAGTGAAGTCCAGACAGTCGGCATTGCCATCGCATTTGAAGCGTTCAGCGATACAGTGCCCACTGCCACACTGGAAGTAGCCAGGATGACAAGTCCGCAACTCTGTAAAAAAGCCAAACCAATGTAAACCATGGTGTTACTCATATTTAGGACACTCTACTGAGATAAACTGAGCCTTTTTCTTATGATTACCATAAAGACACATTAGAAAGTTAAATTAAAGACTGTTCACCCTCCCAAATCTCTTAATTTTTTTTTTTATTCCTGCTTAATGTATATTATCCTACACTCTACCATCACTGCAAACAAATGTGAAGTGAATAAAGGACTAGTGGTGGTCCTCTCTGTCTGTGCTATCCTTCAAAACTTCAGTTCTTATTGTTTCTTAATTCAATGCCACCCTCCGTACTCACAAACAGCCAGACCCTGAGCCAAAACAAAGAACCTCCACTTACCACAGTCCCTTTCATCCGAGTTGTCCTCACAGTCGTTGTCATGGTCACAGACCCAACGGTCGGGAATGCAGCGTAGATTATCACAACGAAACTCGCTCTCTGTGCACGAGCGTGGAGCTGAAGGAAAACATGAAAACATGGACACTTCAGGGGGGAATCTAGCAAATGCAGAACTCATTAATCAGGCAAACATTAAGTTAACTTTTCAACAATTCTTAAACTTGTAACCATACTGGTTACAATGCCTTGTATTATCTATAATACATATTATCTATATTGGGACTATATTGTGTATAAAACACCTACATTAATCCAACCCAACATGCGCAGCCGTTACTCTGCAGTGAGCTCATGAGTTCACTGGAGACAAACGCTCCTGGCATCATCAGTACAACAGCAAAGGGAGTGGCACCACTAACCACAGTCACTGTTTCTACTTTGAGAAGCTACATTATCCTTATTAACTAGCATGTTCTCAGACATGTTTTAATTCTCCAGGGCAAAAGGTGACAGACTCCCTCACTCCCTCTTTCTGACACACTGAGGACAGCCTGTTTCTCTAGCAGCTGATAAGACCACCTCTCTCAGCACTCTGCTGTCGGCAGAAGTGCCTAGCCTCTTACAAAACCTCCCTAATGTCTGATAAAATAATAGCAGAGCTATTCTTTGTCTTCAACCCTCCTTTTTTTACATTTGGACAAGTCACAGAAGCTGAACAGAATCTTGCAGTAAAACACTTTATACTTTTTACTGTACAGACTCTTGTCAGTGCTCGCACTACTTTCAAGCGCAACTGACTGATATAACTTTATCAGTGATGGCGAAGCACTCACTGCAGCTGCGTTCGTCAGAGTTATCCCCACAGTCATTGTCCCCATCACATCTCCATCTCAGTGGGATGCAGCGATGGTTATCACAGCGGAAGTCTCCGTTAGGATCACAGGTCAGTTCATCTGGAAAATGAGCAGGGACACAAATTCAATTTTAAACCATTATATTTCACTAAATAAAATGTTTCATATAACTGAGGAACAGTGTGTTTTTAGGAAATACAGTTTAACATGATCCTACTGTGCTAAACCTCTACAAGGTTACATTTAATTGATACTGAAAGTCTGTCTGAAAATTCTATAACCTCTATAAAGATAGGATTTGTTTATATTACTCTCCAAAAACTAAAGTAACAACAAAAAGACTGGAACTGACTATTAGAGTCTAAAGTAATAAACGAAAATATAACTTTGAAATGAAAGGCATCTTTTGTATTTCATTAAACAGCAATACTCTTTGAGGGAGGAGAGCAGCGTGCCTTTGACAGATGGGTGACCTCTACCCATGCCAGTACGTGTCTGTAGAGGATAAGACTGCATGAGAGGGAGAGGAGTGGAGGAGAGCTGGTCTGAGCTGTCTCTACCACACAGTGCTGGGGGTCAAAGATAGCGCAGATCTAGCTAGTCCCTGCCCTCCTAGCCCTCCACCTGGCCCATCTGCTACATTCTTACAGGAAGATTAGCACAGATCTCCCCTCCTGCACGGGCATGGCACTAATGGAGTGAGGGCCTCTGATAAGAGACAGGAGGGCCACGGCGAGTGTGTTTGGATCGTACCAAAGTACAAAGAGACTTGTGTGAACCCTGCCCCCACACAAGGACAGAGCAAGAACACACACACATACACACACACACACACACACATATATATAGGCCCATACCACTGGAGAGCTAATAAATCTGGGTGCTCTCAGGGAGAGGCAAATTGTGGGGGAGGGTGAGTGGGGAAACTCTCTCCATCAGTATCTCATACCTCACAATGTAATATTCCAAAGAAAGCTAAGGTGCTGACTAATTGTTCTTCACTGGTAACTTCAATGCATTTTCTGGAGTCAATGAACATCATCAAATCACTGCTATGATGCAAACAGGTGCTCTGTTCTTGTGGGAGACTCACCACAGCCCTGTTCATCACTGTTGTCTCTGCAGTCATCGTGGCCGTTGCAAACAGACCACAGAGGCACACAGCGGTAGTTGGTCTTGCAGTCAAAATCTGTGTGATTGTCGCATCGATATGCTGGTCCCACTATGAAGAAAACACGATACACATTAGGACACCAAGAAGTTTACCAAGTCAAAATCTTATTTTATGTACAATTAAAGAAAACCCATGAGTAGTGCAGAAATTAGCAGTTTATTACTTACTGCACTCCTCTAATGGTTCATCAGAGTTGTCACCACAGTCGTCATCAACATCACATTTCCAGCTCTGAGGGATGCAGCGTCCGTTGCGGCACTTGAACTGTCCAGGGTGGCAGGTCCTGGTGGAGCAGTGGCCGGGGTCCTCATCAGACTGATCGCCACAGTCGTCTTCACCATCACACTGCCACGACTCGGGAATGCAACGCTTATTTGCACACTGCCACTGATGGGTTTCACACTGGTGAGTAGCTAATGAGGTAACACCACACACAAAGCCACAATAAAACCAGAAATGTGACACAACTGAGTACAAGCAGTAAATTCAAGTGTCAAATAACACTTATCGGATAAAATAACCTACCGCACAGCACAGGGTCTTCATCTGAGCCATCATGACAGTCTTGGTTGCTGTTGCAAAGGAAGTGAGGACTCGTGCAGTTTCCATCGTTGCATTGAAACTGTCCGAGTCTGCAGTGCCTAGATGGGCAGGTGGTGGGCTCATCTGAGCCGTCCCTGCAGTCCCTCTGACCGTCACATTTCCACCAGATAGGAATACAACTGTTGAAGCATGAATGGTGGCCAAAATGAGAGATTATGTAAAAATGTTTTTACTAATGCAGCCCACAGAGTGTTACATACATTAAGTATATATAATAAACTCATCAACTCCCTTACATCTGGGTGGTGTTGAAAGTCTCGAAACATTTATCCTAAAAGTCAAATGCAGAATGTGCAGCACATCCACATTATATAATTACATAAAACCACTGCCAAGAAAGTCTAAAGTCTTTTCTGCCCTTATCACTACACTGCTCTTATCACTACACTGTACATTTTGTGCAATAAAAGAAGAATTTTGCAAATATGTGATGTTTATTTTAAGGCACAAACAGCAGGGTGTGCTGTTCTTCCAAAGCAAAGTCAGCAAAAGGTGTTTTACACTATATTTCAAGATAAATAGAACAAGTGAATAACCTAATATAGAGTTTTTTGGTCAGTAAAGATAATAAAACACAAGTAGGTAGGTAGCAGAGGCCCTTTTGTAGAAAAGTATATTAATAAATTGGGATCCAGTTGTGAATTTTGATTATTTTGATGTTTTGATACTTTTGAAATATTTACAAACCGTTCATTGTTAGCGCATCTGTACTGGGTGCTGGTGCACATTGGGAGGCATCGGGTCATCCCTCCTATTTGGACTGTCAGGAAATGGTCAGGGCACTCACAGGTGTGTTCTCGCCCCCCATGACGGATTAGGCACAGGTGAGAGCAGCCTCCATTGTTCACAGCACAGGGATTGTTTACTGTTAGAGGAAGAGTCACAGTCGGTCAAACAATCTCAGTTCAGCATAGCTGGGCAAATACAGGCAAGGTATTGTTTAGCCAGAAGGAAATGACTGTACTTTAATCAACTTAAGGTAGACATGTCAAGATACGAAACAATTCATTTGGAAACAAAGACCTGAACATAATATTCTGAGGTTTTTAACTAGTTAACTTACCAATAGGCTGCCTGTAGGGATGACATACATGAATGTCAAACGGTCTGTGGGTGGTGTTTACCAGGACCTGATGACCAGAGCCATCATATTTGTTTCCTTTCTCCACTGTGCGTGTGTTCCAGTCAGTCCAGTATATACTGTCCTCAAACACAGTTAGGGCAAACGGGTGAGGCAAATTTCCATCATACACTGTGTGTCTGTGTTGACCATCCAAGTCTGAGAACCTGAGAAAAGAAAAGTCACAGGGTTATGTATCTCACTGCACTTACTGCAGGAGCTGCAAGAGCGTGAATACTTCCTGACAAACTTAATGTACTTACTCAATATAATTGAGATGAGCATCAGACCAGTAGAGTTTGTCATTAGTATAGTCTATGGTGATCCCATTGGGCCACTCTATCTTAGTGGTGATGATTGGTGTTTTGTTGGTTCCATCCATTCCAACACGGCCTATGAAGGCTTTGTCTCCCCAGTCTGTCCAGTACACATATCTAACAGGAACCCAAGAAAAAATCTCTTTAGATCATGTTACCTACATATGTTTATGTAAGGAAAGAGTAGTTTCTTATATAAAAAAAATCAAAACATTTAATTTTACAGGTCTATAGTTTCATGAGAATGATCTAGAAAATTCAGTGGGCATGCAGGGGGGGCTGAACTAAAATAAGAGCTTTGCCACTATAGTTAGTATAACATAGCTGTATATCATTTTTTTACAAAATGCACTAGGTAATTATTAGGAAATTACTTAGGCTCTAAGGCTCTAATTCCTTGTTGCCTCATACTCACCCATATTTTGGATGCAACACAACGCCTCTGGGGTTTTCAAAACAGAAGGTGTTATTGACATCGACACAGTGTTCAGCCAGTTTCTTCACAAATCGACCATCTAGTTCAGACACTTTTAGACAGTCCAGGAAGCTGTCCACCCAGTAGAGTTTCCTGCCCACCCAGTCAACTGCAAGACCCTCCCCATGTAGAACTCCATTGACCACAACCTCTCTGTTACTGCCGTTGAAAGACATCCTTTCTATCACTCTGCGGCTCACATCAGTCCAATAAAGATGTTTGTCAACGCGATCGAAATCCATGGCCACCACACTGGTCAGGCCCTGCAGGATCAGAGAGTAGGCCTGTCCATCCGTTGACAGGTTCCTTAGGTAATAGCGGTTGCTGAAGATGAGGTAGGGTGAGATGTTGCTGTTCTGACGGCAGCTCCGACCATCGGGCTCTCTGAGGAATCCTGGAGCACACTTACACATGTATGAACCAACAGTGTTTTCACAGACCTGGCTGCACACACTCGGCGTCTCCGCACACTCATTAATATCGTCACATGTTTTGCTGTCGGACATGAGGCGGTAGCCAGGACGACAGGTACAGATGAAACTGGTGGGTGTGTCAGTGCAATTGTGATCGCAGTGATGGATGGATGGGTCAGTGCATTCATTGATACCTACAGTCAGAGAGGCATAGGAGCAGCAAAGTTATTATTAATATTATTATAAGTCATGAATGAGAATTAATTTGATAAGGTGTATTATTACCATTTATTAATTTATCTAACTTTTTCAAATGAAATAGTTTTCTTGAGGTGTAAAGTATCTCTTCATTCCTTTCTTAACTACGAATATGACAAATTTACATATAATCAAATTGTATTAGTAGTGTTCATTTTGATTCAAAACCGAGGTTGGAAACACAACTGTCCTATAATTTGGCTGTTGTCCTAATTCCCTTTCAACAGTTTAACCGTACCACTTCCTGCACATGTTTGGTATTGCATGAACTAAGATACAGTATCTTTAGACTCACCGCATCCTTTTTCGTCGCTGTTGTCAGAGCAGTCATCGTTCCTGTTGCACACCTGGCTCTGGGGTATACAGTGTCCATTGTCACATCTGAACTCTGCAGGGGGACAGGTTGGTGCTGGTGTGTGGCACATGTGCTCCAGCTCATCAGACTCGTCACCACAGTCATTGTCGCCATCACAGACAAAGTCATGGGACACACAGCGGCCATTCTGGCAGGTGAACTGGTGTTGCTGGCAGGGCTGGTAGGAGCAGCCCTGCTCATCACTGCCGTCCCCGCAGTCATTACGACGATCACATCTGATTTTAGAACACAACAAAAAATGTACTCAAATTTCCATATAGACTAATGACATATGCCATTTAGATATTTTATCAAGTTTTCTCTAACCTGTAGGGACTACGTATACAGAGGCCATTGCTACAGGTGAACTCATTGATGCCACAGGATCTGCGCGTGCAGTTTTGGTGCTCATCTAATGCATCTGCGCAGTCGGCGTCTCCATCACACACCCAGTCACGAGGGATACATTTCCGCTGAGGAGGCTGGTTGTTTACGCAGGTAAACTCTGCACTTGAACATGTGCGATTGGCTGAAAAAAAAAATCAGTTACAGCAATTTACAAGAAGTTACACAATGATGGTGGTGACCCAGTGTCAACCTGCATTTTTAGCAATCCAAACATTCCAAACTGTATTTCAAAACATCCAGCCTTAACCTCAAATTCTTTATCCACCTAATGTGATTGATTCATATTGTTTGAAGTGAGTCTCCTACAGAGGCTCAGGCATTGCTCAAAACTTGCTAGCTTCAGGCTATTGTTGGAGAAGACATTGGTGAGACATAAGAGTCTTGATCCACCCTGAGCCAGGAAGCCAGAGAAAGGAGACATGCACAAAGTAACGAGTGAGGCAGGAGAAATCAGGAATGTCAGCTCCTTGGACTGGAGACCTTCTACAGGAGACTAAGATGCTGGGTACTCTCCCCTACAACACTCTCCCAGTGGTACACCCTAATCCATCAGTGTGCTGAATAAGAAGAGAATGAAGGGAGCATGAGGGGGCAAAGTGGTAGAAAATAGGAAGATGGCTTCTGAGGGGAGAACAAGAACAGCTAAAGAGATGCAGAAGTGGCTCATAAAAGACAAAGTGAAAGTGAAGAGGTAATGAAAAGATGCATACCACAGTTATGCCTCTGGTCTTCATCACTCATGTCACCACAGTCATTGTCCCCGTCACAGATCCAGGATGAGGCAATGCACCTGCCATCATCACAGCGGAACTGATCTGTGTTGCAGGTTCGGACCAGTGTGGCTGCAGAGACAAATCAAATAACTTCAAACTGCAGATAATACTGCAAGACAAAACAAACTGTAAAACTGCAAAACCTATGTCATCTGATTTACACCCAATGTAAATGTAAATTCCTTTGTACCTTTTTTTCTTTTTTGTAATTGTCAGTTATCTCAGAAACTTCCCCCACTCCTTTAAACCAATAAGGAAGGAACAATACTAGACTGGCAAAGCTTTCAAAACAGTCACAGCAACTCCAAATTCCCATGCATGGTGAACTATCTAAACAAAAGCCAAAGTGAGGCTCTGTAACCCCTGGTGGACAAAGGGAGGGGGAGGTGCTGTTTGTCAGAGGAAGATGAGGGGCGTCACCACATAGGAATGCTGCACACAACAGGAGGCCTGACTGACCATAACGTCAACAAAGAAATACACCAGTGACTTGCACTCCGCGCTACATCACTCACAGCACTCTCTCACACCAGCCCGGGGATGCAGACTGGCGGACAGACACAAATACACAATGACTGAGCAGCTGATATAAGGGAGGGGGCAGACACACAAAGCCAACAGGCTCATTCTGGGGGTGAGAGAGTTGTGTGACACTCACTGCAGGAGTGAGGTTCATCAGAGCTGTCAGAGCAGTCAGCCCCTCCATCACAGTACCAGTGGGCGGGAATGCAGCGACCAGTGGAGCAACGGAACTCACTCTGGGAACATGTGGATGTAGCTATGGAGAGGACATACAAAGTCATGAAATCACTCAAGTGTGGGAATCTTAACACACTAATTAATGATGGCAAGGCAAACACTGATCTGTTTCTGAGTCATAGCCTCCTAACCTTTAGTAGGTTTAGACTGAATTACTCAGACAGAGCAGACCAGTGATCCCTTAACATGCTTAAAGTGATTACTGGCCAACATAACTGCAGGTTAAATTTACACGAAGGAAACAAGCGGTACTTATAAAGTAAATGCTTGGCCTTGTCCTACACTAACAGTTTGTTCCAGGATTGTATACATTAGTATGTAATTCACTAAAAGATTCTGTTCTCACAATTATGAGCTGTAGTTAAGACTATTTCCTAAAGCCACAGTTATGTCCTGAATTACTCTCCTATCATGCTACAGAGTGCACTATATTTTCTTCTAGGTATTATCCGCATATCTGAAGTTCCAGTGTAAAATTTATACACTGTAAAGTGTTCTAGAAATTGTTTAGAAAAACATAACACTGCCCTGTTCTTATGAGCTGTTGCTGAACTCACCACAGTGTGTAGGGCTCTCATCACTCATATCCCCACAGTCATTGTCTCCATCACACAGGTATGAACGGGGGATGCAAATGTTGGTAGACTGACATTTAGTTTGCTCTGGCTGACAGGTTCTCTCCGCTAATAAGCATAAATAGAACATATTTTGTGTTATAAGTAATAACTACCTTGACGAAGGTGTAACTCTGTTTCATTTCTGTGACAGGACACTCACGGCAGTTTTGTTCATCAGAGGTGCCGTTATCATAGCAATTGTTGATGCCATTGCAAACGTAGTCCTTTGCAATGCAGCGCCCATTGTTGCAGGTGAACTCTGTGTTGGGGTCACATGGCCTGAACAGACAGCCTGCCTCGTCACTGTTGTCTCCACAATCATCATAGTGGTCACAGCGGTAGTGATAGGGAACACATCGCCCATTGCCACAAGTAAAAACTGTAGGCTCACAGGTGTGGAAGGCTGTGAAACCGAACCAAAGAGAGGTAAAATAGCCAGCCACAGGAGGAAGGCAGCTGATGTACCCATGCAGTGCAAGATCATTTTACCTGATAGGGCAATAAAGGATGACAGCAGCTGTGGGACTACATGCAAAGAGGCACATCAATTCACCAGTTAGTATTGATTTGCATTATTACTATTAAGGGAGCATGTTAATGAAAATTGAATCACAAAGTGCACGCTTACACACCAACATAACTGAAGTAAGGCTTTGGTCCTAAGAAAAAAATTGTAAAAGCAAAAGAAGAGTGTGTTAGTGTTAGTAAAAGATACAGAATTACATTTAACAGAAAAAAGGTTATAGGTCTGATTTGCTTATACCAGAGAAACTACAATGAATGCAGTGAGATATTAGTTTAATTCAGTTAAAAGTAAAATGAAATAGTAAAACAAAGAAAAGAGTAGGAACACAATTAATTGAGAGCTTGATTGAGTATTTAAGATCTCCCTACCACAGACTCTCTCCAACTCATCACTGCCATCTCCACAGTCGTTGTCATTGTCACATTTCCACTGGGCGCGAATACAGCGGCCATTCATACAGGTAAACTGGCCTGGCTGGCAGCGAGTTCCATTATCAGGGATACAGTGCTTGTTGTCGGCAAGGTACCAGCGACCCTCCGATGGACACTGACACTCAGCTCCATTTGGTCCTAATGAAATATAAAATAATGACAGTTTATGCAGTTCACTGGGGTGCTTAGCTGTACTAAAGGAATATTACACCAAAGTTCTTGTACCTGGCGTACAGATGTGGCTGCAGCCTCCATTAAACTGTTCACAGGGGCTGTCACACTGCTGTTGTTTCCTTCTGGCCAGAACATGGATGTCCATTGGTCGAGATGGAAGGTTCTGAATCATGACTCTCTGGTCAGAACCATCATGCTTGTTGGCCCGATAGATGCTGCGTGTGTTCCAGTCTGTCCAGTAGATGAACTGTCCAAACATGGTCATTGCAAACGGGTAGATGGCTGTGCTGACGATGACCTCACGATTGGACCCCGTGAGAGACGATCGCTCAATCTTTTGCCTGATGTCAGATCAGAATAATGTTAATAGCAGTAGATTTAGATGGACAAATACATTTTCTGAATTTTTCATATCTTCAGATCTTACAAGCTGGCATCTGCCCAGTACAGTCTCTGTTCTTCATAATCCAGTGTCAGTCCATTGGGCCACACGAGACTACTGTTCACAATCTCTGTTCTAAAGTTTCCACCCAAGGTAGCACGCTCAATCTTTGCATGGGTTCCCCAATCTGTCCAATACATGTATCTGTGAAAAAGAGAAGGATTTATGTCTCAGTTTGGTGCGACGAACAAAGACAGAGCTGTGTTGTGTGCTGATAAGTCTTACCCCCTGCAGGGATCCAGCATGATAGCCCTTGGCCTGGACACATGGGCAATAACAGTTCTCTGAGAGCCATCCACAGACATGGAGCTGATGCTCTGGTTAACATAGTCACTGTAGTAAATTCTTCTGTTTATCCAGTCATATGCAATGCCATCAGGAGCCCCTAGATCTGCAACAACACATAGACCACAATAACATCACCGACATCACTGAGAATCACTACATCCACACACAACCTGCTAGAAGAACAAATAAATGTTACAGAGTGAGTGCAAAATTTACCTGAAGCCACCTCTACGGGGGCTGAAGTGGGAGATGACAGGCTGATGTAGCTGATTTTACTGGCGCCTGCACCTGAGCTCTGTGTGAAATAGATCCTCCTGTCTGTGAGGTCAAAATCCAGAGCCACTGAGGTACGTGGCACATTGACCACGGGGAAGGGCAATGAATGGTCCTCGGGGTCGAGGCGCAGGCTGCGCACTGTGCTCTCAGTTGTGTAGATGAGATAGTCATCTCTTGATACTACACAGGTTTTGTTATCCACTGCAAGATTCCCAAAAGCGCAACTGCATTTCTTGTTCTGGTTGTCCAAACCCGGTAAGGCGAAGCAGAAGTGTGAACAGCCTCCATTGGCCTCCATGCAGGGGTTGTTGTTAAGCTCATGAGCAGTGATTGGCTGTGTCCGCCGATCAAAGATGGTAACGTCTCTCAGCATGTTGATGTTGTCTCTAATGACAGCAGGCTGCTCTGTGTTGCCAGGCTCTTTGCTTGCTTGAAACACTTTCTTGAGGTTTCTGTCAACCCAGATGATGCTACTCTCAAACACTGTGATCCCATAAGGAGTTGGGTAGCGGCTGCCATACCTTACGATCTCTGTCTCTCCTCCTTGAGGGCTGACTCGAGCAATCATATCCAAGGAGTCATCTACCCAGTAGACATATCCAGTTTGCCAATCCAGAGCAAGACCTCGTGGAGTAATAATGCCAGATGACACCAAAATTGTGCGGTTGGTTCCATCCAGAAGAGCTCGCTCAATTTTGGGGTTCTGACCATAATCAGCCCAGAACAAGTATCTGTTTCTAGGGTCCACAACTATGTGGCGTGGCATGTCCACCTGAGTCTTCAGCAACACCCTGCGGAAAGTCATGTTCAGGCGGATCACCTCCACATATGTCTCAGTCAGGAAGGCGTTGGTGAAATACAAGTTCCCTAAGAACAGAATTCAGAAAGCTCAGTGTGTAAAGTGGCATCATGTGCTGTATTTGTATGTGATGAGGTTATGTGGTTATCAATCTCAATCTGTTAACTATGAGGGGTCACAATCAAAGTAACAATCTTACTAGTTAAAATGTGTTGTTATCAATTCAAAGTAGATAAATTTTCAATTTAAATAAAAAGCAAAAAGACAATCCTGCCTGAGGCTTTTCCTGTTTTTACTAAAGCAACTGATTAAATGTTCTGGCTCTGGCTCTGTGTCACTGATCTTCCTACTCTGTGAGTCAGACATTGTAATTAAGCTTCTTAACTTCTGTGCTTCTACCAGGCAGCCTTCAGCCTGAATACTGCATCACACCACAAGTCTAAATTAGTCACGGCCTCTATTATTTTGCTGAGTAATGTCTGACCTGTGATGTGAAAATGTCTGATAAATACTTCACATGGATAAAAATATACAGGTTATGTGAAAGTCAAAGATGAAACAAGGAGGACAATGGACATATCCAAGGAAACCTAGTTTTCTGCACTGACGTGATTGCCTCAATTTAAATTAGTTATGTAGGTAAACACATTTGTGAGCTGACATAAAAGCTTACCTGCAGCCCAGTCCACAGCGATGCCTCGTATCCCATTGCGTCCTATTCCAGATGTTACTATGCTACGCAATCCTGAGCCATCTGGCTTGATCCGCCTGACTCCATTCTGTGTCGACACAGTGCTGCTGAAGTCACACCAGTAGATGAAACCAGAAGCCATGTGTACATCAATGTGTAAAGCATTGCGGCCTGTAAAAGGATAATCCAGTTATTAAAGACCATCAGTGATAGTTCACACTCACCACAATAACCACATCTTGAACATCTGCCATTCAGTTACTCTTTATTATTAATAATATTAATAATCGCTGACCTCTTCCCGCTACAGGCACCATGGCCTCAGAGTGGTCTGCCCCTTCCAGACTGAAACCTTTGATAGCAGACAGAGTGGAGATAACGACATAGGACTCATAGGGAGCACAGGTTCTGTTGTCGGCATTGAGTTTAAAACCTGTGGCACACGCGCAAGTAAACAGACCCTGCGGCCTGGGCAGGCAGAGCTGTTCACACACTCCCATATTGTTGGTGCAGCCATTGGACGTACCAGCAGAGGCTGAGTTTGCAGAAAGAACACAATAAAACAAATACAAGAAAAAGTCAACAATGAGAATTTACTATTTTTCACAAAGATGATGATCATTGATCCTTGTGCTACTTACTCTCTCGATAATGAACTTTCAGAACTCTGAGACCAGAAATGTTGTCTCGCAGCAGAACTTTGTTGGCACCCGTAGACTTATCCACACGCTCTATGACCTCAAAGTCACGGTCAGTGAAGTAGAGGTAGTTTTCATAGACAGCAATACCCCAGGGGTGAGAGAGGCCTGTCACTATAGTGATTCGGTTACTCCCATCTGGATCACCACGCTCAATCTGCAGAGAGATTCAGTGTTAGAAAAACAGTCAAATAAATTATTTGTATTTTGAACACTCACAAACATTAACATTATTTAATGTTAATATTATTTAACATTATTTTTTTAAGAAACAGTGAGAAATTAAAGACCCACCACGCCAGTGCTTGTAACAGCCCAGTACAGTTTGTTCTCTCGAATGTCCACAGTGATGAACTCAACATGATCTAGGTTGTTGGTGAACAGAATGACAGGGTTTGAACCATCCATGTCTGCAGATGCCACCTTGGCAGAAATGCCACTTTCCGTTCCCTGGTCTGTCCAGTAGAGTTTGCTTAAAAGATGTATAAAACTGCATGTTAGTGTTTGTGTCTCAGGCATTTGCAACTTGTTGTAATTTGCAACAAGTACAAAATTTCTATTTTAACTATTTCCACTATTTGATTATTTACAGTCTAACATCATACATACATACAGAGATGCTGTTTTGTGAAACTTTCAAGTAACTAAGAAAATTAATTCTGCATTTACCTGCAGAAAAATAAAGATATAGAAACATATATAAAATTATAAAATATAATTATAAAAATAACTTATCAATCATCAATGAAACAGTCAATACCCGTATTCAGAATTACAAGGTTTTCATATTATTTTTTGTAGGGATAGCTAGTAAATGTTCTTCTTGTGCCTTGATTGTAGCCTATTGTATATTGCTGGGTCCTGGGAGTGCACTGTGGTATTCAGTAACACTGGTTAAGTTCCCTCTAGAGGCACAACAGATGGCGATGAGGAGGCTGTTAGAGCTCAGTAGCTGTGGGGACAAGGGGCTGTGCCAGGACTGTGTTAAATGGGGCTTACCCACGTGCTGGGTCCACTGCAATGCCAACAGGCCTGCCAGCGCCAGTTGGAGAGCCGTTATTTGTGATTAGAGTTTTCCGGTACTGTACCTCCCCTCTCAACTTCAAAACCTGGCCGAGCACAACACAACACAAGCAGGTGCATTTATTGTACTGCGTAGTTGGGTTGTGACAGTGCCTTTATTTGCACCTAATCCTTGAATTTTGCTATTACAGTGCAATTACAAAATAAGACAGACACATTGAGATACTCCATGTGAAGCCAATAATAACAGAAAAAAGCTACAACAACAGGGCAAAGTATTATTTGTCTCACCTCAATGGACTGTGTAGCTGGATTGGTGTAATACAGGTTCTCTGTTAGCCAGTCCAAGGCCAGGCCGACGGGGGAGCCCAGGATAGCTGCAGGAGCAAACTCTGTCCTGTTAGTACCATCTGACTTCACCCTGTGGATCTCACCCTGGTGAATAAAGGATGACACATTACTGTCGTCACCTCCTGAATGTGGATGCATAGAATGAAAATAATTTTCTGTCAAGTTTTAATATGGTTAGGCAGTTTTATTTTTTGATGCCTTTATTGTACAAATACTTGTTCTTGGAGCTGCAGTCTCTTAACTCTAACAGCTCATTAAGGATTTCTCCCATGTATTCCACCTGTAACGCCAATGCTGGCGGTCACGGAAATCGCAAAAACATCATTGGACACACCCATACCAACTTTTACACTTGCGTTTTGACTGGGCCTGGTTTCAGGAAAATAGGGCCGTGTGTCTCTCGAATAGCATCACATCAACACACCGGTTTCTAGTTTAGAACAGCATGTTGGGAAAACAGATGAAAAAATAAGAAACTAGAAATCGTGTCCCTAGACAGTAACTTACCGGGTGTTCCACCCAGTAGATGGTCTCTTCATTGTCATCAAAGTCAACATCATAACCATTCTGCAGCCCCGCAATAGGAACCATAGCATCATTACTTTTGTCATCAGGGTTTAAAGATATGCCATAGATGATGCTATCTCTCACAACCACCAGGAAAGGAGCTTCAACTGCAAGTAAAAGCACATTAATGAAAAGGTGATTAGAAATACAAAGTGCTCTTTCTGCAGTAAACCAGCAAACAAAAACAGAGTTTGTTTTTCTAATTCAAAACTAACACATGCTTTCAGCACATAAAATAGAGATTCAAACCTAACAGGTCTTTATCTATAAAGAGGATTGACTGGTGAAAGTTGGTTCCACCATCTGATTTGCTTTTTCATCAGAGATTAGAAACGATGAATGGTTGTCGGGCATTTTCATTCTTGGATAATCGCTGGCCTCAGGGGTAGACTGTGTTCTGCATGGCTTGAATGAGCTGAAACCTGAGATGAGTTAAGATGCTGACCTAAGAGGGACTCCTAGGACTTTGAATTAAAGGTCCCTTGTTTTCTTAAGACCTTGAAAGACATGCTTATATGATTCTTAATATTTATGACTAGAACAGCAGTTTACAAGAGAAACTAAATGGGCGACTGTTGACAAGTATGTGGATCTATGAGTTTAGTGTTTTCAAAGATTTCTCTTCTTACCAAAATTGAGATGACTCTAATGAAGTGAGCAAGAAGCATAATATCTGCAATACTAGGCTCCCCATCTGCTGTAACCATAGTTAAGATGTATGGTTTATGAGTACAACTTATCTCCTGCATTTGACCTGACTTCCTTTTTCATCAAACCGAGTCATGCGTGTTTTCCTCAGTTTGGCAGAATGCATACCTCTGTTGCAGGTGATTTGGTCTGCTGCCAGTGTCCAGCCTGAGGGGCAGGCACATGAGTAATACCTTGGTCCCTCAGCAGAAAGCAGACAGAGATGAGTACAGGGGCTCCTCAAGCAGTGATTTTCTCCTACGGATTATCAAACCACACAGGAACACAAAAGGTCAAGAGAGTAATCTACACAGGTTCTCTAGAATTATTCTTAGGTGAATTTACAAAAACAATTGAGCTGCTGCATATGTGTGACATTATCAATACGAAAAAACTACCAAATACATTTAGGTGGCCAACACAAGCTGATGAAACAGGACCTGATTAATGTTGATTATCTTTACCATACCTGCAGGTTGCCTGGCTGGGTGTACTGCCACCAGACCCATGGGTTGAGGGAGGTTGAACAGCATCACTGTTTGGTTCTCCCCATGCCATTTATGGGCTCGCATCACACGGTGGATGTATCTGTCGGTCCAATACACAAAATCCTCAAAAATGGTAATTGCGTGGGGGTGTTGCAGTACCTTTTCACAGAGAGTAGCAAAAGAAAAAAATATCTTATACATACTATTCAAATGAAACTTGTGTGTGTACTGTTCAATGTTAGATAATTAAATAAGAAAACTTTTTCAGCATAAAGTGCCTTCACATTCACTCACCAGGTCACTGGCCAGAACTTGCTTTCTGTTGTTCCCGTTATAATCACAGTAGTCAATGAAATCCAAGTAGGCATCGGCAAAATACAGCAAATTGTTTGGGTAGTCTATAGTTAGTCCATTGGGCCAGTACAGCTTGCTGCTTACAATAACAGTTCTGAATTTTCCATCCATGCTGGCTTTCTCAATGCGGGGATTCCTCCCCCAGTCAGTCCAAAACATCAAATGAGCACTGCAAAACATATGGCCTTCCTTTAGCGTCAACTTACGTTTCAAGACATAGTGACCTAAAAGAAACTTGGCTTGTGGACATCACTGACCTGTCTCTGGGGTCCAGCACCAGTCCTCGAGGGTTAGTCACATTTTCACTAATTAAAACAGTCCGGTGGGTGCCGTCCAGCTTAGATACCTCAATAGTCTCCAAGATGTAGTCAGTCCAGTACAGGTTCCTGCCCACCCAGTCCACAGCAAGGCTCTCTGTCACAGTCACTCCACTGTCAAATATCTGTCCACAAGAGACTCTTTCTTAGTTAAACATGTTTACTGGTAACAAGGTCACTACACAGATCAAACATACATAAATGATCACGACTCACCACAGTTCTATCACTGCCGTTTTTGTGAGCACTCCAGATTCTGTCCTGGCTGGTATCAGACCAGAAGATACGGTCAGTGGCCGAGTCAAAATCTAAGGCCACAATGTTGCGTCCATCTCGAACCAGTGAGCGGACAACGTTGGGCTGAGTGGTGATGTCATCTTGCACAATCTGATTTCGGCTGGCCACGAGCAAGAAGGCCTGACGAGAGTCTGTAAACAAACATACAATCTCCGTTACCTACTTATTCTCATGCTAATTAGAGCACTTATCAGTTTTTACATGTCTACCAAAACTATATAACAGGACTATTAAATAGACCCTGCTCAAATGGCTATCCTGTGGGAATGCTCTTCTGTCCACATAATGACCTATTGTATTGCAAAACCTTTCAGCGAGTTATCTGTGTGGAAGAGGAGCTCATGTCAGGCACGCTCCATATAAACAGCCCTTTGTTGGTGATTATGTCCTAATTACACCAGTGATGACCAGTGAGTGACATATATGTTATTTGTCTTATCTTAAGAAATCAGAGCAGCAAAGAGAGACAAGGGAGAAGAAAGACTGTGTCAGTCTCCCAGTCTAGGGGCCATGGCCCCTCTTGAATTGCTCATTCCTATCCAACAGACAGCACAGCAGCGAAAATTTTAATCCATAAAAAGATATGGAAAATTAGGCAAATCATGTTGACATTCAAATCGCAGGAGAACATAATAAGGCTATTTTACCATATTATATATTATACTGTAGTTTGTACAACTACCAGGGAAACAATATGTTTCATACACAGACGGTTTTAGCGCAATCCCTCCTTACCTGAGACCTTGCAAGTATGCTGGTCTGCTTCGAGAGTGTAACCATCCTGGCAGTGGCAGCGGAAAGAGCCTCTCTCATTAAAGCAGTGCTGGCTACAAAGTCCTGGGGGATTACACTCATCTATATCCTGACAGGTTTTGGAGTCATTGCTAAGTTGATAACCCATGGGACATGTACACTGGGCCCCAAATGGTCCTTGGATACAACCGTGGGTGCACCCAGCATTGTTGTCAGAACAACTCTCCTGATCTGATTTGAAAGCAGAGAAAGCACATTTAGCACCGAAAATGGAAATACAATTTCACAACTAAAGCCATTAAATATAAATGAACTACCATATAATGCTATTAATGACAAGCAAAGTACTAACTACTTTCATTAAATGTTAACTGAGACAGAACTATTTTATGTATATTTGTGCATATTATTGTTATGTTTACCACATACAGTCCACCTGAAATAAAAATTTCCTTTGATTGTGCTTTGAAAACGATTGAACTACTAAAATAGTTTATGGCGAAATTAATCAAAAGCATTTCTACCAATGATTAAGATTTTGTTCCTACCTGGTAAAGGTTCATCTGAAAGTTGTGAGAAAGGTAAGAAAGGAAAATCAAAAATCATTTTCAAGTTAACACAAGTGAAATCACACACATGCATGATTTTTACAAAGGAATCCAAAGACAAACGGATCACATTCAACAAGATTATTTATAAAATTAAGTCACTCCTCTGTACAGAATATGAAAACTACAAATATACTGAACTAAACAAAATCAATTGTGAGTTTGATCCTGTTTGACACGTGATATGAAAATATAAGGAGACCAGCAAATTTGCACATGTAACTGAACAATCAAGTGTTTCTGATATGCAAAGAACATGTTCTACACTGTCTAACGTGACAAAAGTAGACTTACTGCAAAGAGGAGACTCGTCAGCACCATTGGGACAGTCAGGAGTGTTGTCACACACTGTGGTGAGGTTGATGCACAAACTGTGGCCAGGGCACTGCCACTGCCAGCTTGGACATCTGAAAGGTGGTGTGGGGCAGTCTCGTTCATCGCTCATGTCTCTGCAGTCATTGTCCCCATCACAAATCCAGCTCTGTAACACACAGTTTCCATTGTCACAGCGGAAGAATGAGGAAGGGCAGGTGCGAGGTGGGCAGGCGTGGTGTTCATCGCTGCCGTCTTCACAGTCTGGATGACCATCACACTCCCAGGTAGATGGGACACAGCTCCCATCTGACTGACACTGAAACTCAGTCTCATGGTGGCACATCCCCGGAGGTCTGGTAGCTGAAATATGTATGACGAACAGCATGTTAGTCCAAAATTTTAATTCAAACATATTTGAAACCTTGTAGTAATGCTTAAGTAATAAAACCTATGGCGTAAGTATTTAAGTATATAAATACTTACGACAGCCCTGCTCATCTGAGCGATCACTGCAGTCAAAGACTCCATCACATCGGTAGTAGGAGTTGATACACTGGTGACCACTGGTGCACTTGAACTCATTTAGAGTGCAGTTGTAAACTAAAAAAAATCCAGTTGAGTATGTTAACACTGATATTCAATATTTCCGCAGTTGTGTATGTATGCTAATCTTGACTGTTGTGCAACACATGTAATGAGATCAATAAACTAAGAGGCTTAGCAAATGCTTGTAGAATTGTGCAGAGCGTTGAGTAGACCTCCACAATTTGTTTAGCTGATAAAACAGTGCTGCTGTATGCATGAATGACTAAACAAATAAATTACTTCTCTATTGAGAAAGTACAACTTATTTTGTGTCACAATGAGAGGCTGGGCTAGAGAAAGTTAACAATTAGGTTACAGAAATGTGTACTAATGACTTACTATTATGGACAAACAGATATGAAATAAAACAGATTTTATTCAGTATGTATTTCATGATGCTAGAAGGCACCAGATGAGACAAGAGATTTTACTGTATGTATGTTCAGGGAGGACTTGCAAGGTACTCACTGCATCCCTGCTCGTCTGCCCCATCCACACAGTCTCTGTCCCCGTCACAGACATAGTTGGGGTCTATACAGCGGTGGTCTGGACACTGAAACTGTCCTGGATAGCACGTGTTTCCCAGATCTGACAACACAAGTGTTTAAGGAGGGGAGCATCAGCCTATGAGATAAACTTCTAGCCTTTCTTGACCAATAAATAGAAAATTGCACAGGTTTTAACTTCATTTTGTAGAGGAACAAACACTATGATTCTGTATTAATGTGATTATTTGATGATTATTTAATATATTCTCTATCTATTTTGTGTTTAGAATCAACAAAACAATTCGCTAAGCAAATCTCTTTCATTTTGAGTTGAAACGCTGTATTGGGATACTCACGACAGTCAATTTCATCTGAACCATCCCCACAGTCGTTATCAGTGTCACAAAGCCAGATGTGTGGGATGCAGCGGTGGTTGGCACAGGTAAACTGATTGACAGGACACGTTCCAGGAACCTTAGTAGGGCAGTTGTTCTCATCACTGTTATCAAAACAGTCATTGTGCCCATCACAACGCCATCCTGTAGGCACACAGTGCTTGTTGGCACATGTGAATGCTGAGGGGGAGCAAGTGGTATCTGAAGAAAAGACATGATCTTTAGTAAATATCATTATATAAAGTAAATAACAACCAGTACATTAAACACTTTTATCTCTCTGGTCAGGTCAATTCATTATAACAAACTGGATCCACACAGAAAGCATTACTATTAATTCCACAGTTGACTTCATCACTGTTGTCATGGCAGTCATCAACACCATCGCATCTGTAGCTGTTTGGGACACATTTGCCGTTGCCACAGGAGAAGGAGTTGGCGCCGCACTGCAGTGTGGGGGGCTCATTGGACGGGTCCTCCACACATGTCCTTTGGTTGGGCGACAGTTTCATGCCATACGGGCAGCCACACACCCTTTGTGAGTCTGGAGCTGGGAAACAAAAGTGGCTGCAGTCTCCATTGGGATTTGTCTGTCTGTTGCAGAGGTTGGAACCTGAGAAGGATAGTGGAGAGTAATTACTGAAATAAGACAAATTCTAGCTTCAGCTATGCATTAGTAGCAAAGTAAGTAGAGCTGAGCTACTGACCAATCTGAGAGTTGGAGTTAAAAGACTTGACATGCATGATGTGGCTGATTCCTCTTCGGATAACGAGCATCTCCCCACCATCAGTCTTACGCACACGTACAATGCCACCCAGGCGCCAGTCAGTGAAATACGCATAGCCTTCATGGAACAAAGCACAACATCAGTTACTTTATCTTTCATCACCTCCTGGTAACAGTAATTGCTCTTCTGACATGATAATCATTAAACTAAGAATGACAAGCCACAGTTGCAGCTCAACAGATCGTCTGTGCTAGGGCTTCAAATTCCTGTACTAGAACTTTATGTGGAACTTGTTACCTTCAAAAATGGTGAGACCAAATGGATGAGAGATCTGGTTTATACGATTCAAAGAAAGCCGGTTTGTTCCATCAAAATTGCTGTGCTCAATTTTATCAAAGAAGGCGTCCACCCAATACAGACGCATTGAGCTGAGAGCAGATTGAAGCAGGGAAACAAGAGGTTAAACACATAAATACTGTCAGGTGAAAGATCAAATGAGATTGCTGATTCAACAGTCATAAATTATAGGTAAAAATTCTAATTATTATTATATTAATTATTAGTCTAATTTTATGCATAATAAGGAATCTGTTTTTCTGCCAGAGGACATTTGGCTCACCTCCAGTCAATAGCCAGGCCATTTGGCCAGCCAAGAGTAGTGTTAACAATAGACATGGCATGTGACCCATCACCCCAAGCCCTCATAATCTTTGCTGGCCGGTACCAGTCAGTCCAAAAAATATATCTGTCAAAACAAAATAAACAACAAGGATCAATGTCATATTTCATTCAGAAATATACCCAATATGAAACAAACAAATCAAAGTGAGAAAACCCTTTATATTTAAATTTTATTTGGGATATGTCCACTTTGTAGAGCTTTTCTGTTTTTAAGCCATCCTACACACTACAATGACGCCCTTCACACTGAACTAATCTCAGCTTTTGGACACAGGGGCCTTATAACTTTAAAGGTATTTGAAACAACAGCTTGTTCTAAGTAAGGATTCCCTTTTGTCAGGTGGGGACTTAATTTAAGTACATTTTATGAATGGGTGAGGACATCTTAAGGTGTGTAACCAGACACAGAGTACACAATTAGTTTTGCAGATACTTCCATATTCTTAAAAGTCAAGACAGTCACAAATACTGTACCATGGTTACACTATCAACTGCTTCATACAACTGTATATTTACACACACAACATTTGACTATTTTTAAATAATATTCTAAAAATGTATTTTATTGACTAAAAAAACTATTATAACATGGACTGCATATTTGCTATAAGCCCCTTTCTGCAGAACTACTGGGTCAGTTTTGTCAGTTAGTGGGAAAACTGTCCTGTACAATAACATAGACATGACTATGTAAATAAAGTCTGAATCCCATAAACCTAAAGAGCTTTTTTACAGGTGTTCCTGCATAAAATCAGTGTATGTGGATGAAGATAAGCCAAAAGTCAATTTATGCTTGGAAAAAACACAATACAAATAATTCTGCACTTATATACCCAATTAAAGGATGCACCACGATGGCCCTTGGGTTGTTGAGATTACGTATGATGGCTCTCCTGGACTTATCAGCTAGCTTCATGACAGATATGCTCCTGTATCGAGGGTCAGTCCAGTAGAGGTTTTTTGAAATCCAGTCGTAAGCCAGGTCCTCCACTCCATCCACTCTATTGGCTGCTAGTACTTCCCTGCCTGTGCAGATCAAAGCATCCAGACCATCGTTTAACACAGAGATGAAAGAGGAACACATTTAAATACATAGGCTTTCAGCTTGCACTTTCCCCATGTGGCCCAGACAGAAAGACTAGAGGAGCTACAAAATCACTTATCAGAGGAGTGGTTTTCTTTTTTTGTGTAACTGTCTGTAGATCATCACATTATTAACACTTTTCCACAGGAAGGGATAGTAAAATTGCTTTGTAAAATATTCTTGATTAGTTTTAAGATGTAAGATGATTTAATGATCCATTTTCACTGACTATATTTCTGTTCATTCCCTCCCCCATAGTACCAGTCTGCCCCATCAGACACTCCTTTAACTCCCTATATAAACCTAGCCAGATCATTTGTAGGGCCCTCTGCTAGGAAAGAAATTATCCTATTAGGGTGTAAACATGGAAAAAACACTGGAAAAGCTGTTTCAATAAAAATATAATCTGCTGATCATTAAACCCTAAAAAGCAGCGCTATTAGTATCATAGAAGCATTACGCTATTGTTATATCTATAGTAATAATGTAACAGACATAACACTCACCCGTCCCGTCCACTTTCTGTTTGTAGATAATATCTTTGGCTGTGTCAGAGAAGAAGAT
The DNA here is from genome assembly GCA_900302695.1 of Helostoma temminkii. NCBI lineage: Eukaryota > Metazoa > Chordata > Actinopteri > Anabantiformes > Helostomatidae > Helostoma > Helostoma temminkii. Next base: position 212,310 of record OMLM01014672.1, read on the forward strand.
AGCGTCGTCTTCAGCACTAAAATCTACCCCCACAAAGTAGGAGGGTGATCCAGTGACAGGCAGGATGATGTCTTCCTGAGATGAGAGGTTAAAGGGGATCCCTCTCACAGCCAATTGACTGGAGAACAGCAGGAACTGTCGAACAGCTGGTGATAGGAAATCAGATAAAAAAAATAGTCACTAGAGATTAATGTTATGTTGACTGATATGTCACAGTGCTTTAAAAAAAAAAAAAAAAACAACCATCCTGATTTTTTTTTTTTTTTTTCATATTTGTCATGCTTAAATAATTGATGATTTCATGTATTTAGGGAAGAAAGCGTTCCAAACCTGTCTGGACCTATGTGAAAAAGTAAGTGACATCCCCTTGCTAAATCATCAATGAACTGTGATTAACCACATTTTTGAAAAGCTGAGTTCAATTTCACTTGCCACACCCAAGCCTAATTACGGTCAGACCTGTTAAGTCAAGAAATTACTTAAATTTAATTTAAATTAAATAGAAGCTGTGACAAAGTGAAGCTTGCTAAAAGATCTCAAAAAGTACCACATCATGCTGTGATCTAAAGAAATCCAAGAAGAGATAAGAAACAAAGTTACTGACATGTATCAGTTTGAATGGGCACCAAAGCCATTTCTAAGGTTTTGGGACTCTATGGAACCACTGTGAGAGTCATTATCTACAAATGGAGAAATATTGGAGGAACAGTGGTGAACTTTCCCAGAAGCGGCTGGCCTTCCAATATACAACAGCATATTACAGAAAATTTTTAATTGCAGGCCTCAGTTTAAGTCAGTGTTCCACAATATTCCACAATAAGAAAGAGACTGGGCAAAATGGCATCCATGGGAGAGTTCTATCAGACATAAATCTAACACAGCATTTCATAAAAAGAATATCATATCAACAGTCAAACATGGTAGTGGTAGTGCGATGGTCTGGGACTGCTTTGCAGCTTCAAGATCTGGACAACTTGCCATAATTGATGGAATCACGAATTCTATGCTCTACCAGCAAATCCTGAAAGAGAATGTTAGGTCATCAGTTTGTGACCTCAAGTGCACGTGGGTAATGAAGCAGGACAATGATCCGAAACACAACAGCAAGTCCACCTCTGAATGGCTCAATAAAAAAAAAAGAAGAAAGAAAGAAGCCTAGCCAAAGTCCAGAATTAAATTGAGATACTGTGGCATGACCTTAAACAGGCCGTTCATGCTTGAAAACAATTTGGCAGTAAAACTATTCTTCAAGGGAGAGTGGGCCAAAACTCATCCACAGCAATGTAAAAGACTCACTTCCAGTTATCAAAAAAACATTAGGTTATCAGCTTTTGTTTGATGATCTGAATAATTTAAGTGTGACAAATATGGAAAACAGAAAAAAATCTGATGGCAAAGACTTTTTCACAGCACTGTACATCTTCAGAGTGATCAGAATGAATTTATACTTAAGGAAAAAAGGTCTGCTCAAGAAACTGTCTCAAGAGAAATGTTTCCTCACCCAAACATCGCTTTCCATCAGGGTGAAGATCGTAGCCTATGCGACATTTGCAGCGATAACCCAGTCCTCCATTGTCACTTCTGTGACTCAGAACACAAATCTGGTCACATCCACCTCTGTCTGCACTGCAAGGATTCGGCACTGGGGACAAAACAAATTCCTTGTAACTGACAAAATAACACAACATAAATGATGCACTGTTTTTGGGAGGAAGAGTTGGGTAAATTTATACTGTACTATAATGTGAACTGTGGGCTGAGCCAAGACTCCTCTGAAGTTAAATCTGACTGACTGAGGTGGGCTTACCATGTGGCTGTTTCAGCTGATGTATCACTGCTACTCCATATGGAGTCTGAGATGTACCGTAAACCACTTGAGGACTGCTGTCAGTAAACTTGTTGGCTTTCATCACAGCCATCCTGGTCCAGTCCGTGAAATAGACATTGTGCTCAAACAAGCTGATTCCAAAAGGGTGTGGAATCACAGTACCGCCATGGACTACTGTTTTTCTATTAAAAATGTTGCAACATTGATTAATTACAATATGAAATAACTGAAACTCATAAATCATTCTACACATTTACCCCACATGATTCTTGGAGGTTAGCTTTTACGTTTGTAGCAACTTCATTTTTTAAATACAAAACATTTATTGTTAAAAAACAGCATGTGGCATATTTACCTATGAAGGCCATCATATGTTGCAGTTTCAATGTAGTCATAGCGACTGTCAACCCAGTAGATACGCTTAGCCTCGATGTCCAGTGTGACACCAGCCGGCCAGCCCAGTTTACTCCTAATGATCCCATAACGGTTGGTGCCATCCATGTAGGCTCGCTCCAGCCCTGGTTGTCCATTTAGTGCCTCCCAGTCTGAGAAGAACATATACCTGTGACAGGAGGGGAAATGTTTGATCTGACACTTTTGTGCAACATGGCGCAATAATAAAATAATAATGCCACACAGAAATGTTCCTCTTTTTAATTAAATATCCAAAGCATCAAATTGTGTCACATGCGTGGCTGTACATCTCACCAAATAGCTGCACATTAATATATATCAAGTAATTTATCTGTAGCCACCTGGCTCTCCTCCCCCATTGAACTATACTACTGGATTACAATGAGGGTCATCACTTACATTGCTTGTCACTAATCCACCCAGGGCAATCTGCTAATCTCACACACACCCCCATTATTCCATGTCAGTGGAGCACAACAGACACTGTATGTGGGGATTGGGAATGGGTGGATGGATGAATGGATGGAAAGTGGGAAATATGCCTACCCAACAGTGGGGTCCACCGCCAGGCCTCTAGGGTTTCCAAGGTTTTCAGTGATGAGTGTGACCCGGTTACTTCCATCAAAGTCCACCATGTCAATCCTGTTGACACTGGCCTCCACCACATACAGTTTATTATTAATCCAATCCACCGCCAAGTTCTCAGGGTAGTCAACTGATACATTTAAAACCACCTGCATGTTGGAACCATCCATATCCACAGAAAACACCTGTGGACAAAAGACATCATTGTTGTCAGGAAAACTGCACTTAGGTGGTCACAGTCCCTAGAGATAGCAAAAATATTAAAGAATGAGTTTCATTTTTTTTAAGTCTATCTTAAAATAATACTAACATGTGTGTAGGTACATTGAAGGTGTTGTTGTAATTCTATCCCGAATCGATAAAGACACAAATCAAGTGAGTATTTTTAAAAATACTACTCTTTTTTTGTACAAAATTCCCTCTTTCTGCTTCAGTGGACTGGGTTTCTTTACTTTTATATAGGACCATGGATCCTGGATTTTGTTATACACCTATTAAATTGAAAAAACTTGGATCTGGTCTTTACACTCTATTAAGATTAGTTTATGATATTGAACAGCTGTCACAAGCATGAACATGATCATCAAATAAAAACAACACATTTTTAGACATAAGAATAGACTATTTGTTTGCTTGGTTGATTTTGTTTTGTTACATGTGTTACAAGTTACAAGTGTCTACGGTAATTTGTGAACCTGTCACTTTACTGAGTGACAGGTTAGTTTTTCAAATTGAAAGCCTTGGCACAATGAAGCTGCTGAGGGCTGTGCTGCTCTTAGCAGCTCTGCTTCTACTGAAACAAGATCCAGACATCTAAAAAGCAGGATTTTCAACTGACCTGTTTAAAGAGAAACTGAAGATGTGGAAATTGCTTGGTAGTTTAACCTTTCTGGTTGCATTCACATGCCCTGTTTGTGCTCTGCCTACTTTTAATCTGACATGCTGCCATGGAGGTGGCTGATATACACAGATACTGAGTCAGAGATATGTCCCAGTCTTTCAGCCCAGTGGCTGCTGTTCAAACCACTGAGAAGCCAAGGAATAAGGAGAACAAAGCTGACCATTAGCTGACCAAAGAATGCATATAGATGGACAGTGCCATTGAAAACAAATACAGCATGATTACTTCGAACAAGATTGAGTTACAAAAATTGCGCCCTGGTATGTGAACATCATACCAGCCTATCAGACAAGTTTCAAGATTAGACAATTTGGATTCCATTCCACATCTGCTTCCCCTTCATTATGACCCAGCTGCAAAGGAGCCAACAGCTATCCCATTATTATAGTATCAACATTGCTGATATTTTGCTTGATAAGTCAAAGAATTCAGTCATGGTGAGCTCCAATCTAATGCAGGTAGTTACTCAAACAAGAAACTCATCTACTCTGGTCTACTGGTCTTCTCAAACCTGATATACCAGAGTTTTCATGGGCATACCCTCTGACTAAAATAGTAGTAGACTATTTCAAAAATTAACGTGGCAAATACACTAAATACAGCATTGAATATGGAAATAAAAATACCTTATTCTGAATAGTATCAGTCCAGAAGATCATTTGAAGATTATAGTGGAAGTCCACTCCCACTGCTACGCCTCTGTTCTGTGAATGGACCAAGGTTCGCAGATTGTTGCCATGAACATCACCTATTAGCAGATCTCTGCCATTGGAAAATATCAAGGAAGGATGTCCAGCTGCACAAGAAACAAAATACAAAAAATTACAAAACGCAGCATAAACAGATTTTATCCTTGGCATTTTTAGGTTACAATCAGAGCCTGATTTGTAAGAAAACTAAAATCTGTTTTGTGGTATGAATACTTAACCAGAAGATTAGTGAAAATTAATAGAATGTAGCACATTCATTCAGATTCAGATTATGCAGCAATGAGCACAGACACTCACTTGAGATATCTGCTCTGCAGTATCTGTGCTGCTCCAAGGTATAGCCCTCTCGGCAACTGCAGCGATGAGAGCCTATGCGGTCCTCGCACAGCTGGTCACACACACCCCACATCGAACAGTCATTGAAGTCTTCAGCATAAAAACAAAATCACAGCAGATGACAAATAAACACTATTTGAAGGACTAGACTTCTTTTTGAGTCACACTGAGGTTTCAACAGGTTGTTAAGGAACAACATAAAGGTATAGTGAAATGAGAATCAACAATATTTCCCTTTGTCTGTTACATTTTGTCCAAACTGATTGTAAATTTGTCTACAAGAAGGAACTGGTGCGTTAGGTTGCAGTAAATAAGTTATATATACCTATACATGAGCGACTGTTGTTGCTGCTGACAATGTATCCAGAAGGACAAGAACAGGCTCCTCCTTCAGGAGAAGCATGACAATGATGCTCACAGCTCAGAGAAGCACATCTCCAGATACCTGACCAACAGAGAAACCGGTGTAGTGATGAAAATACTTTGGTGGCACAGTATGTTTTAGATGTTGAAAGCTGTGTTGATACTAACTGCAGTTGCGACCAGCAGTGGTGTTGGTTTCATCCTCTCCTTCAGGACAGTGAGGTGTCCCATCACACAAATGTTCCATGGGGATACACAGGCCAGAGGATGGACAGGGCCATTCTCCTGGGTAACACTCCCGTGGCACATTCTCTGTAAACAAAACCAATTCATTATTTTGTGAAGATGTCTGTCAAGGGCCACATGTAATGTAGAAAAGAGAGAACATTTTTAACTGTTTCAGAGTTTTAAACAGTTCTATCCATTGAATATTAAAGGTTATTCCATGTGTGAGGTGTGTTTTAGATACAGCCTTAACAGGAATGTGGTGCTGATCTCAAGAAAACTGTGACTGGGGCCTTATTGTCAGGGAAATGACTGGCACTTTAAATCGATGCAGAGGAGTGGAGCTTTAAGGGGGTCACATGGGGCTCAGAGGGCTTCTGCAGCCCATCCTCTAAAAACACACACTCTTCACAGCCATGTGGAGGAATTCAAAAGCCCTTTGGGGGGCTGCACAATCTTGTGCTACAAAGAGGCATGGCATTTGAATAACACACTTAAAGGAGCACAGGCATAGCGTCTTGCTAGACCAAACCTACCATGGAGACTGGAAATTAATCAGGTTCACACAGAGCCTTCCAGTTCTAACCTATTCTACTGCTCTATAACTAGGCAAATGTCAAACATTACTGGCCATAACAAATTAAAATTAACTAGATTTATGGCAAATTATTTCCAAATATTGTATCCATACCACAGCCTTTTTCATCAGCGTTGTCCTCACAATCATCTTCACCATCACAAAGCCACACTTGGTGGATACAGCGCCCACTGGGGCAGGTAAAGTAGTTCCCTCTACATGTAGGATATGCTGTTAATGAAATTTAGAGTATTAATACATATAAAAGGTCAGGGTTATTTGTTTATCTATCTGGGCAAGGACAAGAAAGATTGATGGGATTAGAGAAAAAGAGTGAGTAGAGAAAGAGAGAGATACTACATACTGCAGTTGAGCTCATCACTTCGATCCCCACAGTCATCGTCATGGTCACAGACATAGCGTTGGGGAACACACACTCCATTATGGCACTGAAATAGGCCTGTGTTGCAGTGCTGTGCTGCAAAAGACACAACAAAAATAGTAAAAAAATAAGCCTTTTTTAACAATTACATGCTATTATTGCACTGTTTGGAAATGCTAGTTTGTGAAGTTGAGGGGCATCTTACTGCAATTTGCCTCATCAGAGCCGTCACGACAGTCAAGGATCTGGTCACATCGCTGTGTTCGGTTGTAGCAAGCCCCGTTAGCACACCTCAGCTGTGTACACTCGAGGTAATCTGTAAGATTAAATCATCATCAGGGCAACGCTATGCATTCAGATCACCCTGACAACTGTGGCCTTTTCAGCTTTTATAAAGTGAACGGGAAGGGTAAAAGACTAAAATTTAACGCCGCCACCACAACAACAGCAGTCACCACGACATTCTTAATGCAATTGTGAGATTAACACAGTGTGTAGTGCTGTAAGTCTACCATGTCAACACAATAATGGCATAGCAGCTGAACTTCAGCTTGACTAATCCACCAAGGAATCTGCAATCAACCTCTGACAACAAGAAGCATATTGTGGCCAATTCTGTCAGTCAGCGAGACTCTTAATCTTAACAAATTGATTAAAATGCCACAGGAACCTGGGATAAAAAAGGGAAACGACCCCGGAGAAGACTTACGGCAGTTTCTCTCATCAGATCCATCTGAGCAGTCTGCCAGATGGTCACATTGGTATTCTCCTGGGATGCATGCCCCGTTACTGCAGCTGAACTGACCACTGGTGCACGTCCTTCCAGCTGGGGACAGGTGGGGCAACGAAGAGTTAAAAACATGTTCAAAAGTTTAAACCACATATTTCTTATATATTATTAAACTTTGATCTACTTGTAAATACCTAGGAAGTACAATAAAGTATTTAAATCCTTAACTTCCTCTGCCTTATTGACTGTTAGGGCGATTTCTGAGATTCCAATAAAAAAATTGCAGTTTCATAATGCTAAATATGTTTTTCTTAACTATGAGAAAACATGTAAAAATTAATTAAGTCACACTACACACAATGTTGGCGTAAGCCATAAAAAATTTACATTAAGTTATTCCTGTATGATCTCAATGAAGCACTGCAGAGGGTGCTTTAACTAACTCTTAAGCCTCTTGTGGGTATATTAGAGGAATCTATTGGGACTATAAGGGTTCAAGGGGTTTAATTTCAACTAATGTAAAGGTTAAAAAGATTTAGTATGCTGTAGAAAAATGTACTTACGGCAATGTTGCCTCTCATCAGAGCCATCCTCACAGTCTTCCTCATCATCGCACACCCACACATCTGGGATACATTCACCGTCACTCAAGCATTGGAAATGACTATCATCACATGTTACCTGAGCTGTGGGAATACACAGAACCTTTCAGTATTTACAGTTCAATAAAATACACAGGTAGAAAATGAGTACTACTACTATATGCTACTATACATTTCTACTCCATAAAAAACATTAAATTGAATTGTAGAATATTATGGATGCCTTGTTATAGATTAAACTATACATATAAACAAGATATATATTTGTTGTAGTATTTTAATTTAACTAAAGTCCATTTTCAAAACTGGAATTAAAGTAAAGGATCTTTGTATTTCTTTTGCCACTTCATTTAGGTTGGAATGACATACAAGTGTAATAACAATCCCAACAACACTCTCAAAGTACATTATATTGGTAGACAGTGTAATATGATGAGTAACTCACGGCAGTCTCGTTCATCAGAGTCATCCACACAGTCTGATGTCCCATCACAGTGCCAGTCACCTGGTATACATCGGCCTGTCCCACAGCGGAACTGTCCCACTTCACAGCCTACACACAATTACAATTTTGCATAACTCATTATTTAAACTGAAGCTTTGTTCTCATACGCTATTAAAATTGTGTTTTTGTTTTTGTATTTTTTGTGTTTGAATTTTTTTGATAGAACTTGTCATCTTGTCCATCCTAGGTCCCTGAGCCAGGTTAAAAAAATTCTTTCATACAACCTAAGCTTTGACAAGCCTCGGGGAGAGTCGTGCCAGCCATCCCCCCAACAGTTACACAACCTTGATCACACTCCTCCTGAGCTTCCTTTTGATGTTCTCACTGATTGGCATCTGTAGAGATAAGGCACCACCACTCTAACTTCCTTGATATTTTCCAGGAGAGATTGATTCAGGCAGCATAGTTCAGTGGCAGTGCACTCCATCAGACCCGTCCAAATAGGAATGTGTAATTCTGATTGTCTCTCTGACAGCCTGATTTATGGAGCATGCTGTTCCTGTCCGGTCTGAAATGTAATTGGAATAAATAGTGGTACTGACTGGTACCGCAACCATTTCCACACAAATTCTTCATGAGAAGAGCTGTGAGGTGGTGATTGGTGGTGCATGCTTGGGGTTGGTGGTCTATCTCTGTCCTGGCTGGTCCAGCATTTTGATCAGATTCCATAGCTCCCTACAGTTGAAAAACTAACAGCCTACCACAATATTAGGATAGCATAAAAAATGCAGTAGCAATAGCAATAGCTATGCAATATGTCTCTGAAAAAGATGTGTTGACTGAACTTCATGCTCAGTTTGCTAGTGATAAATGTCTCTCAATCTGCCCAAAGCTTTTTTGCAAGGCAATGATCCAGGAGGCTTCAGCATCATCTACAGTATCGTATGGCAACACACTCCATACAGTATAAGAACAGTTAAACGATCCAAAAAGATCACGATTCCCCCCAAAAATCAAGAGCATATTTAATACATTTACACATTTAATATACTAATGCTATTGAAGGTGCTGGACCACAAAATATAAAATACAGAAAAAACATTTTAAACAAAACATATTAAAACCATATTTAAATAACAGCGGCTCCCACAATAAAGTCACAATAAATGTAAAAAATTATATGAATTAGCTGTATTAATTAATAAAAATAACACAATAAAAGAGTTGCTTTGGAAAAGATCAAGATGTTTAGAGCCAAAGAGCCATACATTCAGATCTAGGTTGACAACTTAAAACCACGTAAGGAGAAACCAGTCTGCTGGAGGCTTTCAAATGCAGCCAGTGTTTCCCAACAGTATTACTTCTGGGAAAGGTGACAGATACACTGGAGCTGAACCTTTCAGCAGCACTATCTTGTGTGTTCTTACAATCTGAAAAGAACATCTTGTCTTTTGTAACTTTTTCTTAGTCCTCAAATTTCAGTAAATATTAGCTATATGGCAGAGTGAATGGTGTTAAAAAGTATATTTAGAGTCTTGCTGATGTATGTTTCTTTATTTGTATTTTAGTTGAGTGTTTTTGCCTAATTTGATGTTTTCCTTTCCTTTCTTTCTGCCTTTGTCTTTTCTAATTAGCAACTTAAACCCACAGCAGGAGACAGCACCACACTACTCATGCAGGAAGACAAGGGCGCCCTACTATTACCCAACAAAGAAGGGCAGTTAAAGAATTTTCATCAGAATGAATCCTACAAAACGCCTTAAACCCTACTGTGAAATTACAATGGCACAATAGAGGTGCCACAATGGATGCAAACTCATAACTGGAAGCGCAACCCTAAAAAGCAATTTTGAAGATGGACAGTAGAAATCAGAGAGCAGTAAGGTTTACTTCCTGCGATAAGCTCCCCTCTCATGGCCACCCAGTAGCAAAACACCTGTCTACTACCACTGAAACATCTCTGTCTTGTCATGTGGAGCGCCTGAAAGATCTCTTCAAGTCTTTATCAATACCGTCTTGTTTTGGAGCAGCCCTCAGTGAATGTGTGTGCAAAAAAGTGGAGAAAACGGCTGCTGGCAGCATGAAATGCTAGACCTGTCCATGCTGTCAGAGCGAAGTGCTGCTGCCTATTTCATATGGAAATCGATGCAGCAGAATGCAGTCAATTGCCATACAACTGACTTTGGCTCTTACTGCCACACACAAAACATTTAAAAACTGAGGGTCTTTGGCAGGAGCATGGAAGCAAAAGGAAGGAATAAATAGAGTGAGGAATAAAGGCTTGGTCTGGTAAGAACTGAGGAATACTTCACATAATTTCTGGTACGTGTTGTAAACATGAGTGAAAAGAATAATAAATGAAGTTGTCAGATTGCAATGATACAGCCAGTGGACAACTTATTTTTTCACTGTACAGTGAGTCACCAACGTTTGGTAAGAGGCTAAATGTCATCAGTAAACCTCAAGACTGAGGAAACTACAGAGGGAAAAAAGGATTTGCTCTTGATTGTGCCAACTGTGTTCCCGTTTCTAATGCAGTGGTACTGTTGCACAAGGATTTAGGCTGCTGCACCGGAAAGAAACGGGCATGCATAAGGTTTAACGTGCACGTGGTGGCCAAGTTTGTGTGTCTTGAAGAGTTTGCAACAATGACAATGCAAAGCCAAAAAAATGGTTTAATCAAATCAAAACAACCAGCCTGATCAAAGTATTACCAGACACTTAACACACATGTTGTGACACCATTAAAGTTCTTACTCTGCACTTAATATGTTATTCAGATTTCTTTGACTAAGGTCAATGATTAATGGACAAAGCAAGTCACTGACCCAAGATGTCTGGATCAGCAAAAATGTCTAAAGACAGTTAAAAAACCAGTACCATGAAATCCCCTCAGACTGTCACATTAGTTATTATTGCCAGTGTAAGCATTCTGTAGCAGTATCAAGGTTGAGGTTGGATAACGTGTAACAGAAGCTCATGGAAGAAACAATTATCAAACTAAAATATGTTTGAGGAGAATCACACAGACATAAACAAACGTGAGCGTTTTATTAAATTATACATGTGATTCACACATAACCAGTGTTCACAGTACACATGTGAAATGACAAACGGTCACAAAAAACTAAATGCCTTATTAAAGCAATCTGTATTATTGCCTGTTAATAACAACAAATCAGTGTTAATTATCAACATTTTATGTGCTGACAGTTTACTTTTGATTTTTGTTAATCATTTCGTACACTTCAGTTGTCATCAGCAAATTTCGTGCTGCGTGTACTGAGACTGCTGTGATCTAAAGGAAATGCCCAGTATTTTTATTTTAATTAATTAATTAATTTTTCTTAATGCCACAGTCAGAGAGAAACATGTTTGTATTGATTTTTTCTGAGCATATAAAATTGACCTTATCAGTTTTTTGGTTTTTGTGTGTCCCTCAGCCTATAAGGAAACTGTTGCACTGCAAACTAACCCAGTTAGGTACAGTTATGTCCAACTCCAAACTGCTCCTTATGTAGAAATGGTTCCATTCTGCAGCAGCTGCAGTGTAATTAGTTGCTTGATTCACACTAAGGAGCTTACATACTAAGGGTTGAGCAAAAAGAAAGCAGATTACAATTTGAGAAGTAGGATCTAGCTGTGCTACAAACACAGGAGACAAACACAAGACTGTCATGTATTAGCAGCAGTATCTGAGCATTCTGTCTCACATTAGAAGACAAAGTTCTGCCTTTAGTCGTAATCGAGCGTGAGTCAGTGGTTTGCAGCGTAAAAATCTGATCCACTGAATGAGATTTGTACCAGTAGCTCTCAGTCCTCACAGATTGTAAGTCACATGCTCTTTTCTGTTACCTAGCAACAGCAAAGCTCAGGCAAAAGTTCCTCAAGAGAACTTCCAATCTGTCTGAGGACGGCTTTGTGCTCAACCTTTAAAGTAATACTATGTGGTAAAACATTCAGCTCCAGAGCCAAAGTTACTCTACCTACTGGCCACATCAAAATCACTGGAAGATAGAGTGAATCTCTGTTACAACAGTGGCTTTTTGGGTCATGAGCAGTGTTTTTTTTTTCCTTGTTTGCAGTTGATTTATCCTCACTGCTTCAAATAAAGACTTGAACTGCACTTAGTGGATGGCTAAATGGCTTTTTTAAGGCTAAAATGAGAACCAAAAAGCATAATTCAATCTGCACAAATCTGCACACCAACTGGTTTGTTATGACTGAGCAACAAGTGCACTGGGTGAATCACCAGTAGCACACCAACTCTGCAGTTCCTCAATGAATCAAGTGAAGGGGAAAAGAAAAACACCGCTTACCTTGAGAGTGGCACCATCTAACACTGAACATGAAGACGAGAAAGAGTTTAAGCAGGGCTCTCCACATTGTGGCTGGTCCGTCCAGCTCTGCTGTGCAGATGGACTAGCAGCAGGGACTGGAGCTGGGATGCTGTTGCTTTCCTCTGGACTGGCTGTCTTGGCCCGCTAGTTGATGAAAAGGGGCGTGCACAAAGGCCGGGACAGAGCCGCTCCCCCAACCCAGCCTCGACCCTCCGGATAAATCCCTCTAGCCTGGAATCTGCATAATGCCATGCAGGTCCGACTTGTCCCCCAGTACCAATGATCACTCACAGCGTTGCGTATGTTTTATTTGCTGCACACTTTGGAGTCAAGAGCTCTTTGATGGAGTAATAAAAAGCTATAAAACTCCGAAAGGCTTTAAATTAGGGCAAACTATAGGCCCATATGTGTCCAGTGTGTCCCCAGGACCTCGATAGGGACACTTGTTGCATGTTTTACACATCGAGACTGATTCTGTCCATCAAACGTGTCATTGTAACCAATGTTAGAGATTGAACCAATGCAGCTGAGGTTGACGTGCCATAATCTTTGTCTCTCAATGTTATTTTAGGTCTAGTGGGAATAATTTTTAAATGGCTCTAATAAAAATGGGAAGCGACAGAAAGGCAACCACAGTATATAAACTTAAAGTAAAGTAGGATTTCAGCTTCTGCCATCACAATGAATGACCCGTACTTTCTCTGGGAAACTTGTTGTGGCTGATAAGAAGCCAAACAGCGCCTCCCTGCGGCAGAGCAGCGGTACCTACGTTCCACCTGCCGCTCTAACACGGTTGCTAGGAGCGACCGAGCAACGGAAAGTCTGTGATACTTTACTACGAAAAGGTTGAAACAAACCGTAATAAAAGGATTGTCTATATACGCTTTGTAGTTTCTCTGTTTTTATTCATCATGGCAGCTCCGCAAAGAAACGCAGAAAACCTCAGGACAGTAGAAGACAACACAGCAGAGGTAGGTTATGGATAGTTACCGAGTAAATCTGAGATCCACCGAAAAACCGAAAAAAACTGTCCAACTAAACGGTACAAGCTAGCGTTAGTTAGCTGAGTGAACTGCTAATTATCTGTTTACATAACTGTCAAGTTATGTTACTTTCTGTCACATATAGTTAGTGTTATATATAATTAAATAGCTATTAAAATTATTTAAAACTATTTCCATTATGGGCGGCACGGTGGTGCAGTGGTTAGCACTGTCGCCTCACAGCGAGAAGGTCCTGGGTTCGATTCCCGGGGTGGGCCCAGGGTCTTTCTGTATGGAGTTTGCATGTTCTCCCCGTGTTTGCGTGGGTTCTCTCCGGGTACTCCGGCTTCCTCCCACAGTCCAAAGACATGCTCAGGTTAACTGGGGACTCTAAATTGCCCGTAGGTGTGAGTGAGAGTGTGAATGGTTGTTCGTCTATATGTGGCCCTGCGATGGACTGGCGACCTGTCCAGGGTGTACCCCGCCTCTCGCCCGTAAGCTGGCTGGGATAGGCTCCAGCACACCCGTGACCCCTGCGGGGACTAAGCGGTATAGAAGATGAATGAATGAATGTATTTCCATTATTATTTATATAAAGTTTAAAGTCAAGGTTAGCTAACTATCTAAATTAGTAACATTAAGTGACATAAAGTGTAAGTCTAGTTAAAATGTAGCTAGCTAGATAATTGAATATGTTAACGTTACTAATCGTTAACTGTCCTCGCTAGTTAGTTAACTAGTGTTTGGCACTCACAGTCCTCAGATATGTAGCTGTTGATTGACAGAGACTTATTAACTTATAAGTTAGAGACACAGTTTTTGATTAGTTAACATCAGCCACAACATAAAAAAACACTTATGGTTTACATGTTGTGGTCCACAAGGAGGATTTGAATGCTGGCATTGTAAGACCGGTATCAGAACACACCGTGCAGTTAATGATCCGGCTAATCGGTGTAAATATTTATTTGTTAAAGGAAGACATCCTTTTAACTAATGGATATCATTGAGTAATTGAAAGACTTCCAAAGCCATTTCTAAGGCTTTGGGACTTACATTGTGATTACATTACATTTGAGGCAATTACTTTTTCACATAGGGCCAGAGAGGTTGATCATTTAAAAACTGCATTTTATATTTAGTCTGCTTATATTTGTGTGATATTAAAATTAGTTTCATGATCTGAATCTAAAAGTGTGACAAATAAAAAAATAGGAAAGTTGCAAATACTTTTTCACAGCACTGTAAATGACTAAAAAGTGGATATTGCATAATACTTGTACTTAGTATTGCCCATGTTGTTGTTTTTTGTTTTTTTTTTGAGTTATGTTTTTGTTTATCTGAGGTTGTATTAGCCTAATAATAAAACCTGCTTACTTTTGCACATGACATGACTGTATGTATACTAAGAAGCTGTAACAAGTGTCTGTGTGTATCGCATTTTAACAAGCGATTTCCCTTCGTTTCCAGCATGTGAACAGTATTCAGAGCTCACTGGAGAAGCTTCTAAGTTTTTCTGCAGATGAAATAACAGAGACAGGGATGCTGCGGTCCAGGATCAGTGAACAGTCAAGCTTGATCAGCATACTGAAACAGAGAGCAGATGAGCTGCTTGTTCGATATCAAGCCCTGCAAACAATCAATTCAGAGCTGGAGGACAGAGTAACAGACTGCCAGGAAGAACTGGATGGTGAAAGACAGAAAGCAGAGATACTAGAGAAAAGATTTATGGATTTAGCTGCCAACAATCAAGCAATTATTGCTTTCATGGATGAGTATAAACACCAGAATGCCCAACTAAAGGTTGAAAACAAACAGCTGCAGGCAGAAAATGACACTCTTTTCTGTCAAAAATTACAAGATAAAGAAGCAGTTGTTCAAAACCTAATGCAAGAAATCCAGCAGCTGACAGACAAAAACACAAGTAAAGAAAATCAATATCGGTAAGCGAACAACAAGCATCAAGGTACTGACGATTGTTTTGGGGGTTTTTTTTATTGTCAAAATTAATCAACCGCAAGTTTGTTGAAAAACGTACCCATATATAAATCAATAATGAAAAAAGTATCAGTTTCTGCTGTATTTGTTTATTTTCAATGAATATATTTACAGTTTTGATGGTGCATTTTGCATCTGTTTAAGGGAAATGTTAGCTGGATACGAGGCTAAAGTCTTGGAACAAACGACTCAACATCAAGCCATGGAGGCATCCCTACACAATGAACTACATGAAGCTCAGCAACAGCGAAGAGATGCTGTAGAGATGTGCAAAGGTCAGTGGCCAATTTTCTATTATTCTCAAGTTACAAATGCAAGCATCTGTAAATATGTGGCCTTCTTTCAAACATCAGAACTGAAGCTAAAACTACAAAATGTTGAAGAAGAGCGTGTTTTGAAGGAGATCAACATGAGGGAATGCATAACAAGCCTCACCAAAGAGAAGGACACATTATTGTCTCTGTCAATTGAAAGAGGGAGATCAATACAGGTAATTGAAAAAAGTATTCAGCTCTGAACAAAATGGACCAACCACACATGTACTGAACACACAAAATTGTCTTAAATACAGGAGAAACAAGAGGAAATCCAGCAGCTGGAGACAAAGCTGAAAGAAGAAAAAAATGCCAGGGCCAAAGCAGAGGACAGGTAAGTCTACAAAGTTTCTCTTGCATAGATGATTATAACAAGTAATCTCCCCAATTGTTTTTGATGTCGCTTCAGGTTTAAAGAGGAAGCAGAATCTGTTAATGCAGGTATAAAAGTCAAGTCTCTTCAGTCTGCACTTGATGAAACGTTAACAAAATACGAGGAGCTACTAAAGGTTTGCTGAAATCTGCAGTATTAAATGTTGTAATTGACAGTGATACATATAACGCTAAGAACATGTTCATAACGACTTCTCTCGTATTTTACAGGATTTCGAAGCCCTCAAAAAACACAGCGCCTGCCTCCTTAAACAGGAAAGGGAGTTAAATACAAAACTTCGACACATGATAGGCTAAACGTGTAACTTTGTTTCTAATAAACACAAATGCTTTTCACAAGGGGTTTGTTCAATGACAGTGGAGACAGACACAAATCAACACACATTTTTAAACATCACAGATGAAATTTTTAATTGCATTGTCACCTTTACAATGAGATGGTTCAACAACAAAGTTAGCCAACACAACACAGCATGACGCTTTAGAGGTTCTTTGATAGAAATTATACTGTACAAATGTTTATCTCATAAAACCTAACTTTACAGACAAATCACTTAGGAATGCTCTTCTGCAAGTTTCTCTGCCTTTTGGACTACTTCTTCAATGGGACCCACCATGTAGAAAGCTTGCTCTGGTAGGGCGTCATATTCACCTGGAAGAGAAAACAATGATTATCACCATTAAATATCAAGAAAGTTCACATTTTAAAATGGTTTACCTCAGAGGTGCAGCCTACCTGCTAGAATGCTCTTGAAACCTTTGATCGTTTCCTTGAGAGGCACCAGTTTGCCCAAGTGGCCAGTAAAGACTTCTGCCACCTGGAAGGGCTGAGACAGGAAACGCTGGATCTTACGAGCACGAGCTACAGTCAGCTTGTCTTCCTCAGATAATTCATCCATACCCAGGATAGCAATGATGTCTTGCAATGATTTATAGTCCTAAAAACAACAGTTAGGTTGTTAGACAAGGTTTTACTTTTGTTTTTGACTGCAGAAATTGTAGTCAGACATTTAAAACTCATTAGCACCCAGTATATTGCTTACCTGAAGAATTTTCTGTACACCACGAGCCACATCATAGTGTTCAACTCCAACAATGTTGGGATCCATGATACGGGAAGTGGAATCCAGAGGGTCCACAGCAGGATAAATACCAAGCTCAGCAATAGCACGGGACAGCACAGTTGTTGCATCCAAGTGAGCAAAAGTTGTGGCAGGAGCAGGGTCAGTTAAATCATCAGCAGGCACATAGATAGCCTGTAACACATGTAACAACTTTAGTGTGAATAATCCTGAATTTATGTACTGCTGTGATTAGCATCTAGTGTTCTCACTTGTACTGAAGTGATGGAGCCCTTCTTAGTGGTGGTAATTCTTTCCTGCATCGTACCCATGTCAGTGGCAAGGGTAGGCTGGTAACCCACAGCAGAGGGGATACGGCCCAACAGGGCAGACACCTGAAGAAAAATGAAATATTTAGATGCAAGGTGTATGTGCATATTAAGTATAAATTTGTTAATGATATCTGCAAACATCTGTATGGCGCTGTGAACCTCAGATCCAGCCTGGGTAAATCTAAAGATGTTGTCAATGAAGAGAAGCACGTCCTGTCCCTCCTGATCACGGAAGTATTCAGCAACCGTCAGTCCAGTAAGAGCAACTCTGGCACGGGCACCTGGGGGCTCGTTCATCTGACCGTACACCAGTGCTACCTGAGTACACAAAGACCGTCACACACAGAACTGACTACACATGCAGCGCTATGCTCTGCTCAGTAACTTCATCAGAAAAGCTGCAGTGAGTTTTAAACTCACCTTAGATGTGCTGTCCTTCAGATTAATCACACCAGACTCAATCATTTCATGGTACAAGTCATTTCCCTCACGGGTTCGCTCTCCCACTCCAGCAAACACGGAGTAACCGCCATGAGCCTTAGCTACGTTGTTGATCAGCTCCATGATTAACACAGTCTTGCCCACACCAGCACCACCAAAGAGACCTGGTGGCAAACAACACACACAAAAACAATTAGCATGACAAGCACAATGTTGACAAAAATAAGAACTCCGGTATGAATTCATTCACTAACCAATCTTTCCACCCTTGGCATAGGGTGCCAGCAGATCGACCACTTTGATGCCAGTAACCAGGATCTCCTGCTCCACACTCATATCAGTGAACTCAGGGGCTTCAGCATGAATAGGAGCAGTCCTGCAAGATAGTAATCATTATTAAATATACTGTTTAAAGGATGCAATCACTTGCAAAAATATTTGTGTAACATTTCCTAATAATATCTCCTGCACCGTGATCTACAGGATACTTACTGCTTGGTAGAAATTGGACCCCTCTCATCAATGGGTTCTCCAATGACGTTCATGATCCTGCCCAACGTCTCAGGGCCCACAGGGATCCTGATGGGTGCCCCAGTGTCGAGAACTTTCTGACCACGAACCAAACCCTCTGTACCATCCATGGCAATTGTCCTCACCGTGTTTTCACCTGGAGAAACACATTAAAGACAGCGTTTAAAGGTCATAACAGGTTTACAAACACTGACTTGTTGAAAAGCGAGCAGTGTTTCAAACTCAATCACTTCGGCGCTCTTACCAAGATGCTGTGCCACTTCCAGCACCAGCCTGCTCTCACGGCCCACCACCTCCAGTGCATTGAGGATGGGAGGGAGGCCTTCATCAAACTGGACATCCACCACAGCACCAATCACAGCCACTATGCGGCCATTAGCCAGTGCTGCCTTAGTAGCTGGGGCAGCATAAGCCCTGTCTGAGAGGATAGTGATATTAGTGGAAATATATTAAAATTTACATTTTACAGCAACAAATACATTCAATAAGTGCAAACATCTAACTGACATAGATCAATGTGTGCATAAACATGGTAAACATTAAATCTACAAGACAAACATTTATAAAATACATTTCTAATTTTGTTGTTTTAGGATAGCGTTGACCAAATTTTGGTGCCACTGAAATTCACTAGTTTAAAAGTTGCAGGGTGACATATCTGAGCTGTACCGAGTTACTTTGAAAGGTTATTGACTGGAGACCGTAATGTTAAATAAACAAAGGCACGACTGGAGCAAGAACGTGTTAAGTGACACAGCATTTACAATGCAAGAAAAACAATACTATATATTATTTTCTACCCATCAATTAAATAAAAACTATTTATCGCAAATGAATGGAGACACTGAAAGCAGTGCTAGTGAAGTTCAGGCCTGACCTCTCTCCCATTGTTTTAACGAAAGATATAATTCTGACAGTCAGCCCAAGTGTAAAGAGGGAATTTACTTACTCGAAACAACCGCATGTCTGCCACCGATTGACTTTAAAGTGTTGATCCCAGGCTTAACAACCTGCAGAGCTCCGCTGCAGCACCGTCCCACAGCACCCAACATGGTTAAGATGGCTGAAGGTGAAGACAGCGACCCGTCTGAGCATGCGCGCTCAGCTGTGTATAAATCCTCTCAGTGACAGAAAGAGGGCAGCACAAAGCTGATCTGTCAGCTGTGGGCGCTTGCCGTGTGCTGCATGATGATGTTTGAGTAGTACATTAGTAGACACATTTACAATGAAATTTATGTGATAAGTAAATATATAATGTAATTGCTCAGTAATATAAATATTTGTACAATTAACACAGAAAAAATAAGCTAAATGTAGGAGGCTCTTATTTACAGTTTGTGGGTATTTGAGGGCATTTTATATTCTTCTTTTACAAACAATTCTGTTTTCTCACAAACCTAACTTCTATTTAGTATTGTCACACAGCTGTCCATGATTATCACCAGGCCTGTACTGTGATGATGAAGTAATACATGACAGGATAGTTTAAAAGCGAGGTATAGGCTACTATATCTGTCAGGCAGGCAATAAGAACTTTAAAGACAGCAAAACATTATATTTCTGAGAACATATAGATGTGTCTTTTTCCACATTTCACTTGGACATAAACAAAAATGAGTAATATGCTATAATGCATACCTAAAAATCTGAAATCCTACATATGGGTAAATACTTTTTTTGCATTTTGATAGACTACTCAACGTTTTGTGTACAGATGTACATCAGTGATATGAGGCACAAGAGATGCTATTGCCAAACAGTATTTAATCTTCATTAAGGTATTCTGCCTTAATTGACTTGTTAGGACCTGCAAGGCAGGTTGAGAGTCCTCATTAGGAGTTATCAGCTGTTGACACTGATAAACTCTCTGACTCTTCAAACCTCACAGTAGCACTCAACAATCTCCTCTTAGCAAATAACTGAGGATCTGAAATGAAGGTAACTAATTCCCACAAAGCAAAACAGGCTTGAAAATATCATAGCAGTTTATCTTGAAATCTCCACAGTCACAGGAATGGCAGATAGGGGGGACTGTGGAAAGCAAGACAAGATCTGGAAGAAGCTTTCAGATAAACCTGCACATGCTGAATCAGAACCATGAACCGCCCTCAACAAGTATGCAAAGAAACAACTAGATAAACTGAGTCATGACAATGACAGTTAGGTTAAAATTGAGCTGTCTGGTCACAGCCATTAAAACTGAAACTGAAAAGAATTGAACCTCTACAACAGCACAGCGATTTCAAGCATAACACAAAATCCAACATGAATTAAGTCACAAAACAGAAGCTGCCTCTCAGTCCTCTGAATTCAACACCACAGTGTCGGTGAGTTTTAAGTCAGCCTGAAAAAATGTCTAAAACCAGGTAAAAAATCCAAAATCAAGAATATTATTATTCTATTTTTAAGTTCACAAAATAGCATTTGAAAATGTAATGCCTGTCTATTGTAGGGGTTGTTTGTTTGTTTGTTTGTTTTTACTTCAAAAATGATGTGGATTATAATGTGGATTATA